>VMDO01025488.1:0-28125 GCA_007922755.1 Pedetes capensis
TTTTTCTATTTCTGTGAAGTCAGTCAGTGGAATTTTCATGGGTATTGCATTAAATCTATAGATTGCTTTTGGTAGGATAGCCATTTTTACAATATTAATTCTCCCTATCCAGGAGCAGGGGAGGTCTTTCCATTTTTTAGTGTCCTCTGCTATTTCTTTCTTTAATGTTTTGAAATTTTCCTTGTATAGATCGGAAGGGAGACCCAGTTTTTTAAAAAATTTAAATATTTGGCTAATCAGTTTTCTGCACTTATTTCAATTTTTGAAAATATTGAGTTAAAAATATTTATCTTCATTTCCTGTTTTTTTGGAACCCTCTTAAATCTTGATTCCAGTTCCTTATTTTCCATGCCCCTATGTCTTGATTATCTTTAATAATTTTTATGACCAGGCTAGTTCTCACTGTCTCACAGCATGCTTCTGGAATGTTTTCCTGGGACAAGGTCCATCATTGCCACTTGAAATACAAATATGCTAACTCTAAAAGTATCTTTTATTACTAAGTCACACAAAACTAGGAAAGTATGTCAGGAAAAAGTGAAATACTACTGTCCATTTCCACATTGAACAGAAATAGCCATTCAAAGGTCCACTTCCAGGACTGGACCTATGGTGATGTGAGCAGGGCACCCTCCTAGGTACAATACTTAAAGGAAGGTTGAAGCTGGGTGCGGTGGCACATGCCTGTAATCTCAGCCACTCAGGAGGCAAAGGCAAGAGGATTGCAAGTTCAAGGCCAGAGGCAGCCTGTGTAATTTAGCAAGACCTGTCTCAAAATAAAAAGGTACATGGGGGCTGGAGGTGCAGCTCAGTGGTAGAGAACTTGCAAAGCATGTGTGAGGTTCTTGGTTCAACTCCCAGTGCCAATAAAGAAATAAAAAATTTAAGAGTTGAGAAACTCAGTAGTCAGGATAAATACTATTTTAATGTTATACTTAAAAAACTTAGATTAATACTAAAAAATCCACAGTTTACAAAATACCAACATTTTAAAGTTCAGAATCAGTAACAATGCCAGGCCAAGCCTTGTTGGAGCCTCAGCAAAAGTAAAAAAAAAAATTAGTAATACCTTGTGTTTATTTAAAAAGTTGATATTTTGTTCATCATGGACTTCTTGGCATTAAGTTTTATTTTGTAACATACTGCATTGAAATATGATTTTTCTTGATAGTGGAGGGTTTTTGGTCAATTCCCTAAATTTTGTACCCAGTGTGACTGCCTCATTAACTATTACTCCTGGTTTTGATCCTATTTTTGATGCTTTGGGATTACAGAGATACAACTTGGTAGAAATGGGCCAGTCAGCACAGAAATTTGAGATCTGCCTATGAGTAGTCTTGTTTAGAAGTCTGTTTTTGTCTCCCATCCCTGTCTACCACCATGTACAAGCAACTCCTCTTCTTCAGCAAAATGTCCCATGATTAAGGCATAACAGTTCACTGTGAAAACTGTGCTTCTAAATCCATCTGTATCCTTCTCTAGTCGACTGGTAAAGGCTGAGGAAAGCCAGCAGCTGGCGTTACTTTATGAAAACGTTGAGATACCATTCTCAGGAGATGAGAAGGAGGGCTCCGAAGATGATGGCCAGGATGAGTCCACTTACCTTCTTCCGGAGAATGAGGAGGAGCTGGGAAAGTTCATCGGTTCAGGTAGAGATGACCACTTGGGCTTGTCAGATCCAAGGTCACAAGACAGCTGAGCTGGTAATGATGGTTTGGTTTTCGAAGGCAAAGATAAGTGAGAGCTAATAAAGTCTGAGGGAAAAGATGGATATTTATGTCCATATCTTGAGAAATGAGCCTGTCTCATCAAATCGCACAGAGGGGTGGAGAGCTTTCTGGTTCCTTGGTTCTTAATGCACGGCAATTCCAAAGATTTAAGACAATTCAGAAAACTTTTTCTGGAGTAAACTGTCCCTGAAACATACTTATCACTGTGACATCATTCCTGCATTCAGAACATGGAAAGGCAGATGTTCCACTTGCCAGTCTGAGGTGGAGATGTGATCTAGGCCCAGTACAACAGAGATCACAACTCCCATGGGAAGGACCCTGAGACGCTCCCACCAAACATATGAGAGACATGTGTACATCTTTGTGAGGATAGCATGAAATAAATGCTCATGTAAGCTTCATTTTATAAAGGTGCTGAGATTCTTGGACACCTGTTTAAAAGATCTGGGGCAGAAACACTGGCCCAGATCATGTCATATTAATAGCCTCTGTGTGTATTTCTTCTCTAACAATTTTAGATGTGGAAAGCCTGAAATAGGCATAGAGGCCAAGAGTAGAAGAGACAATGGATGCTTATGGCTCTTGTAATCCATATAAAATATTTTTCTTGGTGGTGCTGGGTGTGGAACCCAGGGCCTTGCACATGCTAGGCTAGTGTTCTGCCACTGAACTACATCCCCAGCCCTGGATGTCTTTTCATTACATTGGATTATAAGTTTTCTAAATTTTTTTTTGTAGTACTTGGGGGTTGAACTCAGGGCCTCGTACATAGTTCACAAGTGCTCTACCACTGGGCTGTACCCCTAGGCCATATTTTTTAAAATTTTGAGACAGGGTCTCACTAAGTTATGCAGGCTGCCTCCGGCCTTGAACTTGTGATCATCCTGTTTCAGCCTCTTAAGTCACTGGGGATTAGAAGCATGCCCATTGAACCCAACTTCTAATTTTTTAAACTATTCATTTATAAAGTTTGAATTCAGAAAGTGGGCAAATACTTATAAAGTTCAAATTTTCAGCCAGATGCACATTCCTATAATTCCAGCACTTAGGAGACAAAGGCAGGAGGACTGTGAGTTTAAAGCCAGCCTTGGCTAGGTAGGGAGTTTGAAGCCAATCTAGTCTACAAAGTAAGCTCGAGGTCAGCCTAGGGAACATCATGAGATCTTGTCTAAAATAAATAAGTAGAAATAAAATGAAATGAAAATTAGAATTTCTCCATTCTTGTCCAATGGATAACATTCATTATTTCCTGAAAATTCCACTACTTGTACCTTTATTTTTGTTGCTTTTTCCCTCACCCCATTTGTCTCCATTCCTGTTCTTCATTTATTGGAATCTCAATTACATCATTTCTACATTTTAGTTATTAAAGCAAAAAGAAGGGAAAAAATTTTAAGGAAAGCAAGGGACCAGCTAACATCACCAAATGAAATGGCAAGAAAGAATGTCGTACACATGTCAAAAATGGAGAATTTATGAAAGCAAATGGAAGAGATGTGGGATGAGCTAGCCAATGTGGAGCAAAAAATACAGAGATGACAGAGGACTGAGAACATGAGCAGGACTTGCCTCCAGAGAACTTTGTTGGACAACATTCTAAAGAAACATCAGAAGTATGTAAAAGAACATAAACTCATATGATATAGCCAACCTTGCTTCTTAGCTCTCATAGCCCATGGATAATTATAACTTAATTGGAAAACAGAAAAAGAACCCAAGATTGTTAAGGGTGAAAGAGACATTGTCAGTATTTTCTTCTCTTGCTCCTGATCAGAAATACAACTCATTTCTTTGGGCAGTTCCCCAGACAGTACTAACTAGATCCTTTCATTTAATAAAACTTTCCCTGTGTTATCTCCTATCAATTCCAGTCATTTGTCTCCATTTTGCACAGAAGCAAACTGAAAATGTCAAAATAAATATGATACCAGATTATGACACAGTAATCCTTGCTGGGTCCCAGCTCTGCTGAGGGAAATGGGCCTGCAGGCAAGAGACTATAAAACAGCCAGAAGTACCAAATGCTATAAGCTGGGAGTCAAGAACTGCGGGAACAGAGAAAAGGCAAGATTTATTCTATATGGTGCAGTTGCTTTGGAAAAGTCTGCTAGTTCCTAGAAAAACATAAAGTTACTGTATGACCCAACAATTCCACTCCTATATATCTAATCAAGAGAATTGAAAACCCATGTCTGTACAAACCCCTGTATACAAATGTTTATAAAAGCATTTAGCCAGGGATTACAAGCATGATCCCATTACTTGGTAGGCTGAGGCAGGAGGATGATGAGTTTAAAGTGTATGCCACCATGCCTGGCTCAAGTTGGCTGTCTTATTCTGTATGGGCTACTATAACAAATACCATAGATTGGATGGCTTAAAGAAAAAATATTTCTCACAGTTCTGGCAGGTAGAAAGTCCAAGATCAGGATGATCAGGATGTCAGCATGGTTGGATTCTGGTGAGGTCCTTAGAGAGGAGAAAGGGAGAGAGAACTCTCCAGTATCTCTTTTTGTAAGGGCCCTAATTCCATTCATTAGAGTTCCACCTTCATGACCAAAGCCTCCATCTCCAAACAGTAGCACACTTAGGGTTAGGGTTTTATTTTATTTTTTTGCAGTGTTAGAGATTGAACCCATGGCCTTGTATATGCCAGCAAGTGCCCTATGAACTGTATCCCAAATGTTTTTTGAGACAAGGTTTTGCTATGTAGTCCAGGCTGGCCTTAAATTCACGATCCTCATGCCCTAGCTTCCAAAGTGCTGGGATTACAGCCCACTACATCCAGTAAGGATCAGAGTTTCAATGTATGGATAGTGGCTGGACACAAACATTCTCTATTAAGCAAAATCCTTTAAAAATTCTTGGCTACTCAATGAATTTTTTTTTTTTTTTCTGTACTGGAGGTTGGACCCAGGGCTGCGAGCTTGCATGCTCTGCAAGTGCTGGACCACTAAGCTGCACCTCCAGCCCAATTTTTTCTTTTACTTTTTTTGAGACAGGGTCTCACTAAGTTACACAGACTGCCTCTGGTCTCGAACTTGTGATCCTCCTACCTCTGCCTCCTAAACTGCTGGGATTATAGGTGTGCGCCACTGCGCCCAGCTTCAATGAATATTTTTAAAGCAACCATGTACCAGCAGCGTGCTTGTTTGATAGACAATGTAGCAAAGCAAGTATTTATCAGCAAATAATAATATATTGCTCAGCTGAATGACCTTCAAAATTAGTGTTTTTAAAGTGAGTAACTAAAAGCAAATGAAGTATTAGTCACCAAGTGAGGCAGCCAACTTTCATGTAAACTCCTATATTAACACCTTCAAAATGCCCTTTTGCATTTGTTTTCAGCTAAAATTTCATGATGAAATTTGGGCATGCCCACAGATGTTTCAGTCCACCATCTTTATGGTGCAAATTGTGCAGGCTCAAAAAGATTCCAGTCTACCATTTTAATCTTTCAAACCTGTGCTCTGTGACCTTGACTTGTGAATACCCCCAAATTTGTCTGCCATCTTTTCTTCTTGAATTCTGACCTTAAGTTGAGCATGCTCATGAATGTATTCCTTAACTGACCATGCTTAGTAATGTGCCAGTCCCTAAAGTGCTTTCCTATATGAATAAGTTCCCCAATAAAAATCTCTACATTTCCTTTGTTCAGGGAAGGCACTGGAAATAACTCTCATTCTCTCTATGGCAAGTACTAAATCTTTCCTCCTCCTCCTCCTCCTCCTCCTCCTCCTCCTCTTCCTCCTCCTTCTTCTTTTTTGCTTTGGCTTTACACTAATCAAAATGCAATACCATTGCATATAAAGTTAAAGGGTTTATTTAGGATTCCTCTCAGTTCCACTTCTTCCCCTCTGACCTGGGCAACTACTGATCTTTTCATTGTCGTTATAGTTTTGCCTTCTCCTGAATGCCATACATTAGGAATCGTATGTTGACTTTTCAAAATGGCTTTCTTTGCTTAGTAAAATACATTTAAGCTCCCTCCAGTACTCTGTCCAGACACTTTTCACATCTATAGTATATAGTAATGGCACCTAACAATAACAACAAATAGTGTTGTTGTTAGGTGCTATGGAATTGGTGTCTGACTCATAGTGACCCTACATGCAACTGGTGAAACACTATTATCAGAGCTTCCCAGCTATTCATAGGGTTTTCAATGGCAGATTGATTTTTGGGAGTGGGTTGCGCGGTCCTTCCCAAGCCTAACAGCACCTGGTGTTCCCAGACGGTCTCCCATCCAAGTACTAACCAGACCCGACCCTGCGTAGCTTCCAAGATCTGACCAGATCGGATGCCACAGTGGTATGGCTGCAGGCAACATACAATGTAGTATTCCTTTAATAAACAATGTTGTTGTTGTTAGGTGCCATCGAGTTGAGTCTGACTCACAGTGACCCTCACTGGGTTTTCAATGGTTGATTGTTTCCGGATCCCTTCAGGAGTAGATTGCCACGTTCTTCTGCTGGTTAATAAACAGTAGATAACATTTTATTTTACATGAGGAAAACACACTGATTCATGTTCTATTGCTTTTTCCAATTGCAGTTTTTTTTTTTTAATCCTGTAGATTTAGAGGGGTCCCGTTAATTGTGATAAATGCAGGCACTTGGTCCCTATGTACAATATTTTTTGTCTTGTCCCCGACTGAACACGCAGGGACTGAATATGATGTTTCAGACTACATGGGAGTGAATTACAACACAATAATTTTTGTTTTCTCAACCGGTGGACCTACTGTGTGACTGAATAACTGTAGGTAATGATAGATCCGCTCAGGCTTTGGGAGCATCTGAAATACCATGTCTACCAAAGCCCAAATACCGCCCACTTAGGAAAGAGCAGGGGTAGAGGGTTAGCTCAGCTGGTAGAGTGCTGTCCTGGGCTCGCTCTCTGAGGCCCCGGGTTCGACCCATAGCATCGCAAAAAACGGGAGAAGGACGTGGCAATCCACAGCGAAGCAATCCCGAACCCAATCCGCCATTGAAAACCCTATGAATAGCAGAGAAGCACTGACAGTGCGAGGCATGGCACAGCGTCGGGAAGTGTTTCGTTCTGTTGAACACAGGGTCGCTATGAGTCGGACCCAACTGGAGGGCACCTAACAACAACAACAAGGAAACACCAAGCCCTTTGCCCAGGACCGGGTCGCCATTTCCCATCGCCCCACCCAGGCGGCGCTCAGCCTTTTCAGTTAGAGGAGACGCTGCGGCCCGCGGGAACCACATTACCCAGGATGACACGCGCCGGACGATGGTCACGTGGAGCCAATGAGCGCTCAGAGAGAGTGGCATTACGTAACACGAGTAGCGTTGGGGCGGGACTTCCGGCGGCCTAGCATCAGTCACTTCGGCTTTTCTCGGGTGTGTTCGCTGGGTTGGAGGTTCCCGAGTGCTGACGGACGACTGAGGTGACAGGACCAAGACGTCGCGAGAGGCCGACGGAGGCTCAGCTACTGCGCCCGCGTGGCCCGCGCCAGGGGCTGCAGAGTCCGATGGCGGTGGCCGTGCCGAACGACCCGGCTCAGGTAAGTGCCGAGTCCTCTAGGCCCCACCCGAGCCCTAGAGCCCCGCGAGGGGCCTGCTCGCTTCCCTGCAGCCTGGGGCCTCTGTCTAGGACAATGGGGCGTACGGGTGTGTGTGGGGGGTCCCGTTCCTGACGTCTGTGGGAAAATGTGACAGGTAGAGAGATTGCTGTTAAGGGGCCGCACAGAGCACAGAGGTGCAGCGCCCAGTCAGCCCGAGGTCCTCTGGGCAGAGCGGGGACACCGGGAGGCCTGCGCCCATGGAGCACCACCGCGGACTCGTTCCTCCACGGTCTAGCTCTTTCCGTGGTGCCCACGGCCTCAGATAGGCCTATGAAAGCCACACAAAGAAACGAAGGTTGTCCCATGTCCACCTGTTCTCTGGGGTGTGGTGGTTTTACGCGTCATTCTTCCAGGCTTTGGTTCCTTGGGCCCAGGGTCTCGAGTCAGTGTTGTCTTTATATAGAGCGGTAAGAAGTGTTCCAGTTTCTGGTACCCAAAATGAACTGGTGAGAAAGGTTATCTCAGGAAGGTAGAAGATGCACCAATCCTTAGAGGTAATGCTGAAGAGGGAACGTTTAGGAACCCAGAACAAAGGATGGGATGTAAGTCAAGATTGCAGACATTGAGGTTGGAGGTGTACCTCAGTGTTAGAGCACTTTGGCCTAGCATGCTAAAGGCCCTGGGTTCGAGTCCTCAGCACTAGAAAAAGAAAAAAAGAAAAGAAAAAATTGCAAATACTGCCTGAGAAGTTTGATATCTATTTTGGAGGTGATAGGAATTTTGGATCCAAGCAAGGAGATGATTTACAAAGATCTTAATGGTGTCCAAATGTCTTCAGGGTGTAGAACAGACTGTGGAGCTGAGGGAGGAGGAAGGAAGATTAGGGTTGAGGCCGTTGGTATAGTCCAGGGAAGAGGGTTAATGGATAGGTGATGCATTTGGATTCTGCATACATATTTGCAACAGGAGCAACCAAATTATCTAATATAGACCTTGAGAGAGTGTAACAGTCTTCAGAGATGACTCCAGGGTTTTTGGTATTAATGACTGTAGGGTAATGTTTCATCAACTGAGATGAACAAGTTGGTAATTGGAGTTGAATTCACTAGTGACATCAGAGATATTGTTCTAGCCATTTTGATAGCTTTACTTATTTTATTTTATTTTTTTGCGGTACTGGGGGTTGAATCCAGGGCCTTGCGCCTGTATGCTTTGCAAGTCCTGGACCGCTGAGCTGCACCCCCCGCCCATTTTTTTTTTTTTTAACTTTTTGAGACAGGGTCTCGCTAAATTACCCAGGCTGCCTCTGGTCTCGAACTTGCGATCCTCCCGCCTCTGTCTCCTGAGCTGCTGGGATTACAGGTGTGCACCACCGAGCCCGGCCCGTTTTGATAGCTTTTTCATAGCCTACCAAGTGGAGGTGTAAAGTAGGGAGATTACAACATGTCTGGGAATCTGGGAAGTGGAACAGGATATAGATACCCAAAATACAGTGGCTATTTTGTGGGGCTTGGTAAGTGAGCTGTGGGTCACATTTAAGAGAGACAGTCTCTGGGTTATGATTGTAAAGGTATTGGGGATTGAAAGAGATAGTGAAGGGCATGGACTAGGATCCCTTGGTTAGGTACCTGGGTGATGGTACTAGCTCTGTAACTTAGGTGATAGTGACAAGTAGTCATCAGTGGATGGTAGGTAAAAGATAGGATAGTTTGGTAGGTAGCAAAGGTTTCCAAGAGAAGGATGAGCTTGAGAGGAGTACAGAGACCTGGTAGTAGTTAAGCAAGATGACATTCAGGCTGGAGCTGGCACCTGTTCACCATGATTTTGTGAAGACTTTGGTAGGACCTGGGTTATTTCATTATGGGTAGAGGATAAGGTCCAAGTAAAATGTGGTTATCTGTGAGAGTCACTAAGTATGGGATTGGCAACCAGTGAGACTGGCTTAGAATGAGGATTAGGTGGGCAGAGGAAGGCTGTGACTGCTGAGGGAACAGCAGTTGCAGTATAGAAGTGGAGTAGGGCGATGAGCATAAGTGACCCACACGTAGTTCTGTGAGGCTAAATTGGAGGCAAGGAATGGAGTCCAACAGGGAGGCCTTTATCCAAGGTTTGGGGCTGCTACTACTAATGGCTGCCATGGGAAGGCTGGGATAGCACTGCATCCTGTTTGTATCTGCCAGACACTCCAGATGTTGTCTGCCAAGTTGCGGTGTAAGGCCAAAAATTAAGGCCTGGTATTATAGGCTATCTTACTATCTGGTGAAACAGTATGGCTTCAGATGGCTTGAGTACAAATTCCTGTCTGTACTCTACCCTAGCAGAAAAGCTTTCTTAGCTAAATAAACCCTTCTATCAAGGGAACCAGAGCTATTGCTTATCATGTTGTAGTGGATTTCAGTTCTTTACCAGTCTTTAGAGTTATCCAGACAAACCAGTCCTGCCCTCCTATGGGGATCAGGGGACTTCTCTCTCTTGATACGACAAAGCTTACATGCCAGCCCTGAGTTGGTCACTCTTTTCTGGAGTCCTGGCTCTGCATGGCCCTGTGTGGAGTATGGTGTCCTCTCTTAGACTATGAGTATACTATCCAGTGTCAGGTGTTATGTGTTTGTTACCACTATAACTATAGGCCATCCAGTATTTCAATACAATACTGTGGGGAAGAAGAGGTGATTAAGACCCAAGTAGCATATGGGGCAGCCAGAGAGATGCCTGTGGTGTGGGACAGTGAGGTGGCAGTGACCATGGTTATGTGGATGTAGGATCTAGAGGTACAAGGGAATTGTAGTCTTAAGATGATGCATAGTTGGAAAGGGAGTGTACCTAATGGCTTCAGAACCCAGGTCATGTCAGGGAAATGTCCTGGCATGAGTAGGTGAATCCCTCTGTCCACAGCATGGATGCCTGTTTGTCTACTTGCCTCCTGTTACTGATGGCTGCAGCCAATGATCAGTGAGCCCACAAGGAGACAACCGCACCATTTACCTGGCTTCTCCTTTGAGTTGGGGAGCTTGGAAGGACAGACATGGGATAGATGTATGGGGGGCATGGGCTGTGGGGTTTCTTTGAGTGGATCTGTGTTTGTGATGTCATTGTCTTCATCCTTGCAGGGCACTGTGACTTTTGAGGATGTGGCTGTGTACTTCTCCTGGGGGGAATGGGACCTTCTTGATGAGGCTCAGAAGCACCTGTACCACGATGTGATGCTGGAGAACTTGGCACTTATATCTTCCTTAGGTAAGGTCCTCACACCCAGCCCTGTGCCCTCACCTAGTCTTTCCACCTCTCCTCTCCTCAGGGTAGGTCTGTCTGTCTTACATTCAGGACCATGGGGGCAGCTCCCTTCCTCAGATCCTTGAGAAGGGGCTGTGGTTGGCAAGGCTGAGGTTGTGTGTTGCCTTCCTTTTCTGGGGGTGGGAGGGGGCAGTCATCACATTTGCTTCCCTGCAACATCATAGGGAATAGTTTAGGGGCAAACATTTTATCATCAGCCTCATGAATCTCACCTTATTTGCCTTTTCCTGGCTAGGTGACATCATCCAGATCTATAGCATCTGTGTGCCCCAGATTCTGCTTCCTTCCTGTAGTTGGTATTTTCTCATACTTGCCTATGCCAGACATGGTCCACTATTTATGTGGCCCATGGCTATCCTTGAAAAATTCTCCTCTGAAGTTCTCTTTGTAATAGTTTTGTTTCCTGTGGGCTATCACATGCTGAGTTGTTCTAGGCCAGTTGTGGGTGTCAGTGTATTCCAGATGCTGTACTGTTACTGGCCTTAGGGTTGGGGTGGACACTTTTGGTGTTTCACAGGATAGATATGAATCCAGCCACAGCAAGATGGGCTCAGAGGAAGCATGGCCCTGCAAAGTGGCCCTTGGGGAGGACATTCCATTAGGAATGTACTCAATCATGTCAGAAATCTATTCTGACTAATATTTTGGTGCTAAAGACAGTGATGGTTAAACTTTATTACTGCCTTTTCTTCCCCGTTCTTAACACTTTGCTGATTTGTCATCTTCACAACTTGTCACTTCTTACATCCAGCCCAGAGCTAATCTCGGTATCTCTGGCTATCACATCCCACTCATTTTTATCGTGGTACCCTCTGCACAGTTCCCCAACATTGCCCTCTGCATATTGTGCTATGAGGTATGCACTAGTTCTTTAACAGACTGTGAAAGCCAGCTGGTTTTTTTGTTGTTACTGTTATCACGTTTTCTTGGGCCCTGATACACTTTTATATAATGCATATGTCAGCAGAAGATAAGATCTGGCTGAAAATTATTCTAGAGGATCAAGCTGTAGACCCTGCCTCTTCTTCTGGTGTTCTATCCCCTGGCTGTGTTTGCTAACTTATGGGCCTTCCCTGTACTTTGATCTTCACAGGCCAGTTCTGCAGTGGACTTCATTTGTAGGTTTGTCCATGGGTTGCCCTCCTCCTACCAGAGTCAACATACACTTCACTGGCATTTTGTTTCAGGTTGTTGGCATGGAGCAGAGGATGACGAGTCAACTTTTGAGCAGAACACTTCTGCACAAAGAGTGTCACAGACCAGGTCTCTCAGGGGCTCTTCTCTCCAGAAAGCCAATCCCTGTGAGATCTGTGGGCCAGTCTTGAGAGACATTTTGTACTTGGCTGAGAACCAGCATCATGGGCAGAAGGTGTACATGGATGGGGTGTGTGGGAAACAATTACAGTTCACCAGATATCTTCATGAGCACCAAAAGCAGCACATTGGAGAGAAGCACATGAGAAACAACGTGGCTGGAGACTCGTTTCTGAACAGCTGCAAATGCCAGGTATCCACGAAGCCCTTTACCTGCAGAGAGGTTGGGAAGGACTTCCTAGTCAGCTTAGGACTTTTCCAGCAACAAACTACTGACACTGGGAAAAGGTCAAATAATAGAACTGAGAGTATGCTGGCGTTTCCCAGTGTAAATGGTCACTACAGCTGGGGAGAGTGCACAAAAACTTGCAGCTGCCAACAGGCACTTTTACAACACCAGAGAGTCATCAGTAGGGAAAGGTGTTACATGTGCAGTGAATGTGGGAAATCCTTCAGTACAAACTGTAGCCTCAGTGGTCATTTAAAGGTTCACATCTCAGAAAAACCTTATGAATGTGCGGAATGTGGGAAATCCTATAGACAAAGCTCTAGCCTCATTACACACCGCAAAGTTCACACTGGTGTAAGACCTCATCAGTGTGATGAATGTGGAAAACTATTCAATAGGAAGTATGACCTTTTTATACATCAGAGAGTTCACACTGGCGAAAGGCCTTATGAGTGCATCCAGTGTGGGAAATCATTCAGCCATAGCTCTAGCCTTGTTACACACCAGAGAATTCACACAGGGACAAGGCCTTATGAGTGCGATGAATGTGGAAAGTCCTTCAGTCATAGTTCCAGCCTCATTACACACCAGAGAGTTCACACTGGAACAAGGCCTTATGATTGCCGTGAATGTGGGAAATCCTTTAGTCAGAGGTGTCACCTCATTAAACACCAGAGACTTCACACAGGAGAAGGGCCTTATGAGTGTTGCGAATGTGGGAAATTCTTCACCTATAGTTCCCGTCTCTTCCAACATCGGAGAATTCATAGTGGAGTAAGATCTCATGAATGTGATAAATGTGGGAAGTTATTCAGCAGGAAGTTCAATCTTGTTATACATCAGAGAGCTCACACTAGAGAAAGGCCTTATGAGTGCAGTGAATGTGCGAAGTCTTTTAGCTGCAAATCATACCTCATCACACACTGGAAAATTCACACTGGAGCAAGGCCCTATGAGTGTGGGGATTGTGGGAAATCATTTACCCATAGCTCCACACTCCTTCAACACCAGAGAGTTCACACTGGGGAAAGACCTTATGAGTGCGGTGAGTGTGGGAAGTCCTTTAGCCAAAGCTCTAGCCTCAATAGACATCGGAGAAGCCACACGGGAGAAAGGCCTTATGAGTGCAGTGAATGTCAGAAAGCCTTTAGCCACCACTCTAGCCTCATGAAACATCGAAGAGTTCACACTGGAGAAAAGCCTTATGAGTGCCGTGAGTGTGGGAAAACCTTTAGCCAGAGCTCAAACCTTAATGATCACTACCGGAGAGTTCACAGTGGAGAAAGGCCTTATGAGTGCAGTGAATGTGGTAAGTCCTTTATTTTCCACTCCAGTCTCCTAAAACACCAGAATGTTCACAAGGGCTAGAGGCCTTTCAGTAACACAGATAGGGCTGTTGTGGGCTGAAATGTATCCCTACAAAATGTTCAGTCCTGCTGGGTGTGTGGCTCAGTGGTAGAGTGATCGCCTACCCCATGTAAGGCCCTGGGCACTACAGGGCACTGGGAAAAAAGAAAAAGTCCAATCTCTAATCCTCCATGTTGCTGTATTTATAGATAAGGCCTTTAAAAAGGTAATTAAGGTGGAATGAAATAAAGGTGGGGCCCTAATCCAGTATGACAGGCATTCTTAGAAGAAGGATAAGAGGTACCAGTGGGCTCTACATATGCACAGAGTGGTGGTAATGCAGCAACACAGCAAGAAGATGTCTGCAAGTCACAAAGAGAGTCCTCATCGGAGCCTGACCATACTGGTACCCCTACCTCAGAATTCTACCATCTAGGACTGTGATAAAATAAATTTTCTTGTTTAAGCCAACCAGTCTGTAATGTTTTGTTATGACGACTTGAGCTAATGTAGTTATTTTGGTTCATGAGTGAGTAAAAAGTATAATGGCTGCATCACAGCTATGTTTGAGATGCCCCAGAAAGAGAGGATAAGGAATATTTTCCCAGTGGGTGGAGCTATGAACTGCTCATCCATTTTGTGTGGAAGAATAAGTATCCCAAGATGACCGAATATGTCAGTTTTATGTTAACTGAATTTCCAGTATATAGGCTTAACTAAATTCTCTCACTTAGGACTCTGTGCTCTACTTATAACCAGTTGAGACTCATGTATTCTCAAGATTTTCACTCTTCTCTAGGTGGTTGTTAATATTAATAACTTATTTGCTCACTCCACAACTGCTTTCCAGAGATAGTCACCAATCCCTGTCCAGGTGAAGTGGTAATCACTTCCCAGGAGAAGAGATCATGGAATCCGAACTCTTCAGCACTTATATGCCTATGTTCCATATCTGGAACGCCGGCATTGCAGCCACCGTCCTGATGCAGATGTCAGTTTAGTAAGTAGACACTGTTCCCTGATAAATACTGCAATCTTAGAAGAAAAGATTTTCCTCACCAGTGCTGGCTTTGTTGAGGTTTCACCAGTGGTGTGTCAGCCCCTAGACGGGGAATTGTGGGCTTGCCTTTGTGACCAGAAGTGTGAATACTAGGGAGGAAGCTGGAAATCAACTGGTGTGCATCTGACCTGTATCATTAGTGAGGGGCCTTGCTGTTGCAGTGGGGATGACCTGGAGAGCCCAGCCAGAGGCCTTGGATCACCCCTGTGCAAGGAGGGCCCACCAGAGAGAACTTAGCTGCACAATGTCCCGCTGCCTCTCTAGTCCTGGGCTCTGAGCTCTGTTGTCTGCACCATCTGTTCTCTGGGGTCCCCTTCTCTGTCATGTTTGGAAAGTGCCTTGGCAAGAGGAAGGGAAGAGATCACCTCATTTGCTATACCATTCTTCCCTCAAGGTCACGGCGTTGTGCTGCCTGTTGTCTGAGGCTTGAAGCCAAGGCTCAGTACATTTTGTCTTTATTGTAGTTTTTGGCAGGCATGTCATTCATAACCTGTTCTTACAGTCAGAACATATAGCACATTTCAAAATATAAGTGGTTTTTGAAAGTGGCAAATCTTAAAATATGGAGTTTTTGGTTATACTTTGGCAAATCGTAACTAAGTTTTGATTTCCAACAGAAGCTAGATCAAAATATAAAGCTCCAAACTAAAGGTCCCAAAACTTATGTAAGCTGATTTATAGTTGTGTGGCATTTTTCAAGATTACACCAATTGTGTCCATCGAGTTATATTTCCTGAACATTGTTTTGTTGTTAGGTACTGTCGAGTCAGGTCTGACTCATAGTGACCCTCATAGGGTTTTCACTGGGCTGATTGTTTCAAGATTGCTTCAGGATTGGATTGCCATGTCCTTCCATTTTTGCGATGGTAGGGGTCAAAGCTGAGTCCTCAGCGCAGAGCAGCACTCTATCAACTGAGCTAAACCCCAGCTCCTCCAAAACATTAAGCTTATGTATTTATGAGAAGGGGGCTGGAGTTTAGCTCAGTTGGTAGAGCGCTTGCCCTGCGTACTCTGAAGCCCTGGGTTTGGATCTCCAGCACTGCAAAAATGGGAGAAGGATGTGGCAGCCCACTCTCTAAACAATCTCAAGATAATTAGCCATCCAAAACCCTATGAATAGCAGGGAAGCACTGATGTAGTGCTGGGTATGGTACAGTGTTGGGGAGTGTTTTCTTGTACATAGGATCACTATGAGTTGGACCCAACTTGACGGTACCTAACAATATTTATGAGAAGACATTTGTTTCAACTGCAATTGTAAATAAAGTAGAGAAGTATCTGTGTGTTTGTATATGTTCTGTTTGTTTTATTTTGAGATAGGGTGTTGCTATGTAGCCCAGGCAGGCTTTGTGCTCTCAATCCTTCTGCCTCAACCTCCCAAGCCGTGGGATTTCATACTTAGACCATTATGCCTAGCTACAAGTATATTTTTAAAGAGCAAACATGTAAATGATAAATTTAATAAATAAGTGTACAAACTAATGAGATAAAAATGTAAGAAGAAAATAAAACTCTTGCATAGATGAGAATTCCAAGAGGTCAAGAAACAATTAAAAAAGTAAAAAACTAACTGTTGATAATCAGGAAAGTGAAAACTAAAAAGTCACCTGGTTGTGAAACTCAATAAACTTGATATTGTCAAGTGTTGGTAACACTTTAGAACTTTAGTAAATATCAAACTACTACTGAGTAAGTAGAGAAGTTGTGAGCACTATAGAGTAAGTTAAAATTTCTGTCTTTTTTGGGAAAAGCATGAAGAAGGAAAATAGTAATGCAAAAATTGTAGTATATATAAAATTATTACACCTATTAAAGACAAACTCTTGGAGTGGCTAAGAAGGAAAACTATGCATTTACTTGAGAAACACTTTTAAAAGAAGAAGCTGAAAATAGTGTTTTAAAATACACAGAAGTGATGTTTTAAAAATTCTTGTTTCTATCATTACTCCTTGAGAAACAGAAGACCTTGTCAATGTGTATTGTCTACAGGGGTCCATTTTTATCTGGAAGACAGAGAAAGAAATGTTGTGAGCACTTAAAATATGTATTAAATTATTTGATGAGAAAAAAAGTGCTGAGTGTGGTAGTGCACACCTGTAATCCCATCACTTGGGAGACTGAGGCAGGGGCATTGATGTGAGTTCCAGGCCAGCCTGGGCTATGAAGCAAGTGTTTCAGAACAGCTTAGGCTATGCCGTGACACCTTGTCTCACAAAACAAAGCAAAACAAAAAATTGATGAAAAAGACTCAAAGGAGTGTTGATTGATATAAATGCCTACCCCTTGTAATTTTAATTTTTGTTGTTGTTGTGGTACTAGGGGTTGAACCCAGGGCCTTTTGCTTGCATGCTTTGCAAGTGCTTTACCACTGAGCTGCACCCCCAGCCCACTTTTTTACTTTTTGAGACAAGGTCTCACTAAATTATGCAGACTGCCTCTGGTCTTGAACTTGCGATCTTCCTGCCTCTGCCTCCCAAGTTACATTAATGGGAGAGAATTGCAGGTGTGTGCCACTGCACCCAGCCCCCTGATAAATTTTAACACTTATATCAGAAAATGATAAATCAAGTAGGCAAATATGCTGGTTACAAGTAATATTAATAACAAAACTTTCAGAAGATACTCATGTCTAGCACTTATATTGTTGAACATTTACCAAAATGTTCTGTACACAATACCAAAAAAGAATCTACAGTGAAGACTGATTTTTCTGAATAAGTTTTTGGGAATGACTACATTAATCTTTATCCAATGGGTTTCATAAGAGAATTAGTTTCTGCAGAAAATGACATGAGTGAACATTGTCTTTATAAAGGTAAAAAGCATTACAGTCAAGATACATAAAATCTGAAGTAACTTCTTATCTCTAACAGGTTCCTTAGAATACTGGTTGGTATTTTATTTAATGAAATCTCTCAGTAGAGGATACAGAGTGAAGTTATGTAGGATTACTGGTATCATGTGAACTTCCTTAGCTCTATTGCTAGCTTACAAAAATCTGAGCTTGGGTTGAAAACCACAAGAAAATAGCATGTTGCGAGTCACTTTTTCTAATATGGTCAGAAATATCCTGCTTGGGAAAAGTTCTAACAGAGGAATCCTTTGATAAGAACTTGCTGTGAGGCACAATTTTTAGTGAGAAAAATCCAAGGTGCCTGGGACAACCTCCTGGCAACTAATGTCTTTTGTGGCTTTGGTAACATTGACTAAAAGTGGAATTCCTCCTGGAACTGGAGGAGTTTTTCAGTTTGTTTTTCTTCTGACCAAGTGGTTCAAAACTGACTTTGAGAATCTAACAGTGTGTGGCCTAGAGTTATGGTTCCCGAAGTCTGAGTGAAATAGAATAACTTGATAACTGTTTTTAAGAATATTTACCAAGCCTTTCCTATTTCAGTGAGCCTACACTTACATATGGGCTGGGATTTAGCTCAGTGTGTAGAGCACTGCTCTGCAGTCTCTGAGGTCCCAAGTTTGATTCCCAGCACTGCAAAAATGGGAAAAGGATGTGGCAATCCACTCCCAAGGCAATCCTGAAACAATTATAGCCATGGAAAACCCTGTAAGGGCTGCTACGAATCGGACATGACTGGATGGCACCTGACAACAACGCCTATGTACAAGTGATTATGATACAATGCATACATAGTATAAATATAATACAGATAATATGGCATGCTTTGGTGGTGTTTAACATAATATGACAGAATAGAACCAGCACCAAATCCAGAGGTGAGATAGAGGTCTCACGGGAAAGTCCCCAGTTCCCCAGCTGAGATCTACACCATATAGGAGAGGACATAGCCAGACTCATTAAATGGCAAAGAAGTCACTGTGGTGCAGCAACAGCAGAGGTTGCTGAAATGGGCTCTCTGGAGCTTGACAGACACACTCAATCTAGGGTGTCAGAGGATGCTATGCATACCTGATAACTTAGAGGAGGTGCTCTGCTACAAACTTGTTATAACAGAGCAATGCATGGAAGCTGCAGGCTGCTGGGTGTACCTTATTGTTGTGTCCTTCAGGAAGCCAATACTGGATCAGCTGCCTGTGCTGCAGGAGCCTGGTTCCTGGGAAGTGGCCCATGCAGCAGGAACTGGGCACTTGGTATTCCAAATGCAGGATTTTCATGACAGCTAACAACACAATAACACACTGATGCTTCATTTATTTTTTTGATATATCATCAAACTTAGTAAATTTATTTTGTAAGCTTATTTCAAAAACTCTTACCATCTCAATTGGATAACTTAACAGATTTACACGAAATATTCTTTGTGATTATTGCTACAAAATGCGATAAATGAGGACCATAATCATGGATCATTTAAACACGGAGAATCAAAACTTCTAACAGTACCTGTTTAGTAGTTACCCAGGTATTGGGAGAGTGTAGTTGATTTTTCTGGAGAGAACAGAAGTTTCTAGGTGCATAAACACTTTAGGAAGAATGTTTTCCTAGCAGAAGGGCAAAACTGTGAGATTTGAGAGTCAGTGCTGATGAGCACAAAGGAGCTAAATGTTGGGAAACATGAACTCACAAGCACAGAGGAGAGCACCAGCCACTGGCCTAGATCAACAAAACAAAAAATGAAGGTAAAAATGGATGAGAGAGAGTCAAACAAGATAAAGGAGCTCACCAGGATCAGGATGGTGTTTGTGGCTCTGGTCTCATGGGAAAGCTTGGAGAGGCTGTGGCTACGGATGTGTTGGGTTCTCTGCTTGTGTCTGTGCAGGACAAGGACCGTAGAACCACTGCTCCAAACCATGAGGCCCAGTATTATGGCATCAAAGGAAGAGAACATGACTGCATGTAGTGATTTTATAAATTTATCTTGAATGTAGGAAGAGCAGTAGCCAAAATTTAGTCTCATCACGCTTATATTTTTGCTATGTAGTGACTGAGTCATGTTCAAAGGAACTATTATATTTAGCAAGAGATGTAGGATCCAGAGAAGGAAACAGCAGAAACCAATGCATTTTGAGGATCTCATTTGCTTCTCCAACCTCTGGGAGCAATTGGGGCAAAGTTTAGTGGCCTGGAAGACACTCAGGAGGCAAGTGGTGGTGAGGGAAACCCCCCTGCCCACTCTGTGAAGATAAAAGACAAGTTTGCAGCCAGTATTATCCAGGAACTATTTCTGCCCAAAGGATTCCATTATCTGAGGGATCCCTCTGGAAAAAAGCACCATGGAGTTGGCTAAGACCAGTTGGTTGAGAATCAAGTCTGTGGGTCTCATCTTGTGTTTAGTAAACAGTGAAGTTATAAAGACAGAGGAGAATGGAATTGCCCAGGAGTCCAATGCTTATTTGCATTAGGAAGATAATTCCCATTTCCAGGTTTGCGGAACCCATCACATCAATTTCTAGGTGTTGGTTTTAGCTAGAATAAAAGTGTGCAGTGTGACAATGTCTTCTGGTCTGGATGTGATCATCAGCCTCTTAAAGTAGTACAGCTTTGATGACATGGGGGACGTTGGCCTGTAGTCATAGCAACAAAACAGGATCAGCTACACAGGGTTGGGCTTATGGTGATAGAGGGCATGTTAGCGTTTTCTGGTGGAAGGAGGGAGAGGGCCATGAGATGAGACTCTCATGAGATAGATCCCTTTCCCCCATGTTTCTGGCTGCTATATAAGATGGAAACAATCGGCAAGGGTGGGACTCTTTGGTGTGAACTCCTCAAAGGGATTCTTCCCAGTGGTGAAATTGTATGTAAAGGCTGTCCAATGTTCTCTGTGAGTCGCCTATGCTTTGTAAAAAACCCCAGTAAACTTATGGTTCACCAATTTAACTCAACATATTCCTTCCTCTGCCTACAGCCATACCACCCTGACGTCCCATCCCTTTTGGCCCGACAGCACCTAACAACAACAACAACAACAACAACAACGTCATCATCATCAACAATTCCTTCCTCTGGTCTATCTCCTCTTAGTTTCTGGGTGTGCATGGACATTCTCTTTAAGTCTCTCCAGGGAAAGTAGTTAACACAACAGAGTGTTATGTGGCAGAAGCATTGAAAGAAATCTATAACATCAGAAATTATAAAAATCACTTCTAAATAAAGGTAGAGATAGACCATATTTCTAAGTATAAAGATAAAATACTGTAAATAAAAACAATGCAAAAAAGATAATAAAAGTGATTTTACTGAGAATAATTTAAACGTATATCCAACAGCTTATTCTGGTAGAAAAAATAATTGAGTTGATAATGTACAGTAGGGAGTCTGGAAAAAACACCTATTGACATGTTCATATGGAATCAATTTATAGGTGCATGCATCTATTAAGCTTGATTATAAGGTTGGAGAGAAAATAGATAAGGCAATAAGATATTAAGTGTGTTGCAAAGTAAGATAAAAATCACAATTTACATACCTCATGTCAAACTGATAAACTTAAGACTGCACATGAAAAATATACTAGATCATAAATAAGGTTTCTTTTTAGTAGACTGGAGTGTGTAAGTCATTATAAATCAAGGCCCAAATTCAAATTAAAAAATATACTTTTGTTGGGCCATTGCAAATTAAAAGCAAAACACAAGGAAGATGACAATTAAAATTAAATAATCAAAATAACTTCAAATGTGTAACATAAAAAGATATACATATTTCCATACGTATACATGAGATGTATTGAGATGTCATAAAATGTATTGAGATGTCATATTGAGATGTCATAAAATATCAAGCATTTTTTCTCCTTCCCTTCTTTCCTCTCCTCTCCTCCTCCTCCTCCTCCTCCTTCTTATTCTTCTCTCTCTCTCTCTCCTCTCCTCTCTCTCTCTCTCTTTTTCTCTCTCTTTTAAAGAGTCTCACCATGTAGCCCAAGCAGGCTTGGAACTCACCATGTAGCCCAGAGCGGTGCTGAACTCACAGTCCTGCCTTCACCTCTCCAGTACTGGGATTACAGTTGTGAGCCACCATTCCCAGCTGAGCAAATTTTAAAACAGGTAGTTTTAGGGGAAAGCAATCCAAAATACAGAATAAAGAGAATGAAGAAAGTAAGAGAACTTTGACATGGAAACACTTCATATAAAATTATTTGAAATAAATTTAAATCATATACCAGCAGGCTGATGGATTTCACATAAGAATTAACAAAGTAGTGTTAGAGAAGATTTAACAAATCTTAAAAGTGCTCTCATTGCTGAACACTTTGCCCTTTACAAACTGCCATTTTTTAAAGAACAAATAAATACTCTTAAGTTGCCCCAGGTTAAAATGTTTTTGTGGCAGCGTAGCTAGAATGTGAGTGGGAAATTTTTGCTCTCTACAGAAGGGATGAGAGCAAACCCATCAGAGAGCTATAATATGGTTATAATATGGTTTATTACAACAAGCCATCTTGTGCCTTCTAGTTAATACTTGAGAAACCTATATGAATTCACAGCCATCTGAGATATTGCTAAAGGGAAGGGAGCAAAATATTACTGATAATGAAGATACTATGTACATATAAAACATGCTATCATCCATGAGCCATGGCTCACTCCTGGAATCCCAGCACCTTGGGAGGCGGAGGCAGGAGGATGGTAAGTTCAAGGCTGGAGGCAGTCTATGCAATTTCATGAGATCCTATCTTAAAAAATAAAAAAGGGGCTGGGAGTGCAGCTCAGTGGCAGAGGACTTGCCTAGCATGCACAAGGCCCTGGGTTCAGCCCTCCAGTACTGCAAAAAACAAAAATAAATGTAAATGAATGAACGAATATAACATGCTTTCATACAGAGTTTTGATAATCTCTTATTATTTTGCCTTCTTTTTTTTTGCAACCCTGGGGCCTTATGACTGCTAGGCAATGAACCCAGGGCCTTACACCTACCTTTCATGTACTCTGTCAGTAAGCTATACCCCCAGCCCATTAAAAAAGAACTTCTTTTTTGTCTTGAGTAGGGTCTTTCTAAGTTACATAGCCTGCTTTTGGCCTTAAACTTGTGAACCTCCTGCTTTTGCCTCCGAATGGCTGGTCTGCCAGCCGAATGTGCCACCCTGCCCAGCATTATGTTGCTTTTTGTAATTTACAGTCTTTCACTCATATTTCTTTTTTCTTTTTGTTTTCCTTTTTTCTATTTCTTTTTCCCTTCCTTCCTTCCTTTCTTTCCTTCTTTTTCTTTCCTTTCTTTCTTCTTCCTTCCTATTTTTTTCTTCTTCCTCCCTCTCTCCTTCCCTCCCTCCATCCCTTTCTTTCTTCCCTCCTTCCTTCCTTCCTTATACTGGGAGGCTAAACCCAGGGCCTTGCACATATTTTGTAAGTGATCTACCACTGAGGTGCACCCTTAGCCTCTTAAAAAAAATTTTTTTTTAAATCTTGAGACAAGGTCTTGCCAAGTTACGCAGGTTACCTCTGGCCTTGAACTCTCCATCCTCCTGCCTCTGCGTCTCAGGTTGCTGGGATTACAGGTGTGCACCACTGCACCTGGCATCACATTTCTTAAGTTTGTCTTTCACTAAATGGGACAAGAATTTTAACTTTTGCATCCATCAAAAACATGGTAGTAAACTATTCCTACAGATTCCATTTGGTAAAAAAAAAAAAAAGACCAAAAATGCTTATACAACAATTACTATAAAAACACTCTATGTCCACTCAAAACTGTTGAGTAAAACACATTGTCTTATTGCTCCTCACTTCATGTAGAATGAAGCTCTTAAAGTAGATGTGAGGTTTGGTACATTTGGTCAGCAATGAGAGAGGGGAATGAGCCTGAGAGGCTTCAAGAGGAAACACAGAAGAGAGATTCTAGGCAGCTCTAAAGTAAGTAGATGACATGACACTGTGCATCTGGGTCCCTCAGAATGTCCTTCCTGCCTCTTTTCCTGCTTTTGTGTTCCAACCCCAGATAGCAGAATTGTTTTTTTCCATATAACGTTTCTTATTGAATATTCTGAGACAGTCTATTCTTTCTAAGAATATACTTAGATTCTTTCTAAGAATGTACTTATATGGGAATAATGGTTACTTAACAAACTGACATTTACTTCTGGGATGGTGGCTGCTGTGATGGCATCCATGCAGTGTGGGAGGAGGGCATATAAACCCTGAGGTAAAGTATTTTGATTCTGTGATCTCACCTCTTTGTTTGGAAGTGATTATCATTTCATCCTCAAATTCAGTGATAGTGTCTGCATAGGGGATTGGAGATTATCTTTGGAAAACACCTGACAAGCAAGCAAATTAGAGAGAGTTATTAGTGTTTCATGAAATTATTCATAGGGGATGACATAAATAGCTAGAAAAGTATCTGAATGAAGACAGTAGATAAATCTCAGTGGGCAATAACTTGAGGGCACTGGGTTCTAAGATGTGAGAAAGTTAACCACAGCTTACTGCTGTGACAGAAACTGGGTTAATACGAAATTCTTGTCCCTTCAAAGTGTGATTCCTTTCATGCATAAGAACGCTGAGAAAAACAAACTTGGAGGGAAAGAAATGCTGAGGTGACAGAGAGAATAGCAGACATGGAAGAGTGGAAAGGAAGCCGTGGTTCCACATCATCTCCCTGCCTCAGCATGTTTACTGAACATTTAACCTGGCTTAGAGGCACCTCTGGATATGTGCTATGTGTCAATGAGCAAAGAAATGTGTCCACATGTCACTTTCATTCAGATTACAGCAAGAAGCCAATTTGTAATGAGGAAAAATTATGTGTTATATAGAAATTATTGCCTGCAGCTGTAACACCTTGGTATCTGATCTTGCCAGATCTCAGAAGCTAAAAAGGGTTGGGCCTGGTTATTACTAGGATGGGAGACTGCCTGAGAATACCATGTGCTGTGGGCTTGGGAGAAGGATCTGGCAGCCCACTCCCAAAAACCAATCAGCCATTGAAAACCCTATGAATGGCAGAAAAGCACTGATGTAGTGTTGGGTGTGGCTCAGTGTCAGGGACTGTTTTGTTTGTTGTACATAGGGTCACTATGAGTTGGACCTGACTTGATGGCAACCTAACAACAGCACCATAATGAATTATGATGTGACAGGTGCTGTGGAAATGTAAAAGAAGACCAGCAATAACTAGGATGTGGACTAGTGAAGATTTCAGTGGGAAGGGAGGAGTCTGGACTATAATCATGGAGGAAATTGTATTTAAGCACACATTTGCAGGAGTGAGAGAGTGATTTGCCTGCCTGATGGTGATATTCCATGGGAAAAAGTATAGCCAGTACAATATGCCAAAGGCAGGACCTTGTTTGAAATGCCGTGGCCCTTGTACTGTTCTAGGGTATATGGTGATATTTTCTATTGGGTCCCAATATACCATAGAAACATCTTCTCACAAAGGCAGTATGCTTTTCAGCCATGCTTATCAGATGGAGAGTGGTCGGAAGAGCAAGGCAGCAGCCTTCAGGGCCTTGACTGAGTTTTTTGGGGCCTTGGACAAGGACCCTGTAGGGTTGAAGGGGAGTTGGGTATCTCTGAACTGGGATCGTATGCCCCAGACAGCAGCCTTGGTACATACAGACAACTAAATGCTATGCAGGCTTTGAAAGAAGGAGGCAGCATTAAATTTACATGATGTATAACAAGGAAGTGTCAGATGCATGAAATATGATAAAAAATACAGCGAATGTTTAAATAAAAAATTATCACAGTAAAAGACACATTGTCATTGTTGTCATTAGGCGTTGTGGAGCTGGATCCAACTCATAGTGACTCTCACAGGATTTTCAATGGCTGGTTGTTTCGGGAGTGGGCTCCCATAGCCCTCTCCCATTTTTGCGGGGCTGGGGATCCAATGTGGGTCCTCAGCACAGAGCGGCACTCTACCAAGTGAGCTAAACCCCAGCCCAGTTGGTAGAGTGCAGCTCCACAGTCTCTGAGGCCCTGGGTTCAAGCTCCAGCATCATAAAAATGGGAGAAGGAAGTGGCAGCCCACTCCTGAAACAATCCCAACCCAATCAGCCATTGAAAACCCTAGGAGGGTCGTGATGAGTCGGACACAACTCACCGGCACCTAACAGTAATGTTGCCATTAATCTTCTCAAAATATTCCCACCTCCATCCCCCTCCATCTTTGAACACATCATCCTGTCCTTCTTGCCACTTTCTGAAGCAGATCTGGAAGTTCTCTTTCATGAGTGTCTTTCAGTTGTACTATTGTGGCTGCCTCAATGTCCTGAAGCAATGTTTACCTTTCATGGTCATTTGGATTTTGGGCAAGAGCAAGAAGTCGCATGGCACCAGATCTGGTGAATAAGATGGATAAGGATCTACCGTAATGTTTTATTTGAGAGATGTTCTTATAGCAGTAGCGATGTGTAACACAGGGTGTTGTCATGATGCAGGATGAAACTAAAGACCCTTACAGAAGAGGACTTCCAGAACTGCTTCAGAAAGGGGCAAGAATAATGGTATAGCTGAGTTTGAAGATAGAGGAGTATTTTGAGGGGGATTTTAAGAATAAAATATTGGAAATTTTGTTTTTCACATTAGCAACTCTACAATGATGTCATTAGTTCATAAATTAAATGTGAGATGTTCTCTCTGATGCCATAAAATAGACAAAAAGAACTATAATAATTGGAATATCATTTATAGACCTATACTTTATCTCAAACCTGCAGCCATACCACTGTGGCATCTGATCCTGTCAGATCTCAGAAGCTAAGCAGGTTGGACTTGGTTAGTACTTGGATGGGAGTATGTCTGGGAACACCAGGTGCTGTAGGCTTGGGAGAAGGACCTGGCAACCCACTCCCAAAAAACAGTCAGCCATTGAAAACCCTATGAATAGCAGAGAAACGTGACAATAGTATTTTACTTGTTGTACACAAGGTCACTATGAGTTGGACATTGACTTGACAGCACCTAACAACAACAATTTATCTCAAATTATGATTATTTATGTAGACACATTTTAATAATATGCCATAAATATCTGAAGTGCTTGTTCATCAGGTTTACAATATCTAAGATTAGTATCCAAAAATAAATTACACTTCCACAAATGAGAATCATAAGGGTGAAAAGGAAATTATAGAAAAATATTTGATTTATAATAAACAGTAATTACTGATACTCAGAATAAAAATAACAAAAATGTTTCTGTGGCTGAGATTGAAAATCTCTACTAATAGTTTATCCCCTGTGTCCGGGGCCTTATGTTTGTTCCCCCATGTTCTTGTCTATTTTCCTTTTTTCTGGCCTACTCAGGATATTCTTGGGAATGGAATGGTACCAAAGTAGTTATGCCCATACTCATCTTTGGATCTTGAAGTATTGGATTTGCCTCCTCCGAGCTTATGACTTGTTCCATTTGCACTGGCCCTTGGCTTTGCCTGAGACCTGACACTAGGTCCTGTGCATGGATCACATCCACAAAAATATGCACAGATATAATTCCTTCACCTTTTTAAAAGTATTTCCTGAAATACCTGCTTTTGAGAGTGCCTTCCCTTTACTACCCAGTTTATGTTGCATCCTTCCTCCATTGCTTCTTCATTCCTCTAACTTGTATATTTTTCTCTTGCAAAGCATTTATCCCCCATAACACATTGAATATTTTATTTATTATTTATTATTGTTACTCTTTTTTTTTGTGGTCCTTGGGGGTTGAAACCAGGGCCTCGAGTATACTTTGCAAATGCTCTACCCATCGACTGCACCCCCAACATGTTTTTCATTTTTTTGTTTCAGTCAAGGTCTTGATAAGTTACACGTGCTGCCTTTGGCCTTGAATGGGTGATCCTCCTGTCTCAGCCTCCTGAGTCTCTGGGATTATGGGCAAGCACCACCCTGGTCAGCTTGTCCATCTTTCTTGACTATAATATCCATAGGATAGAGGGCAGTTCTTTTGCCAGCCTTTTTTCTCCAGATGCATTGATATATCAAGAATAGTGGAAGACACACATAGATGCTTTATTGTGCCTATAAACGCAGTAAATTAAAGTTTTTCCAAGATTGTTTCTAACCATCAGGCAATCACTTCTTAGCCTTTTGGCTAAGATCAAGTGTAACATTCAGGCAGCTCATTGCTACTTGACTCTTTTTTTCTTCTCTCTTCCAGGCAGTCTTCATACAGATTTCTCAGGATTGAAAAATAATCATAATTAGTAAACAACGTCCTCATCCCTTGGTTGACCAGATCCACAACACAGCCTTGTTCTCAGCTTGTTTCACTTCTTAGACCTCAGGGTCCTTGTCCCATGTGTCATTTCAATCTAGTATTTTGGGCTGTCTCTGATTGTTTTCCCTGCTTGTTTCTCTCTCTCTCTCTCCCTCTCTCTCTCTCTCTCTCTCTCTCTCTCTCTCCCCCTCCCTCCCAGCTCTCCATTTATCACTAGTAGCTACTAATGGCTTTCAGGGATTTGACGTTTGTAAATGTTTTTCTGAGGCTGTCTCAAATCTCCATGAACATATTGTCACTACTCTTCTATGTGAAATGATAATCACTTCCCAACAAGGAGATGACTTCATAATGTGCCACACTTTTATCTCAGGAATAAAATGCTCCTTTGCACACATGCTCCACTATGATGAAGGAGGCTATTGTCCCTGAAAAAGTGGCATTTGGTAAGTGGACCCACTTTTAGATATATTTATAGAAGAGTAGAATATTTCTCTGGAAATCTGATAAGAAACAGGATGTGGGCACATAATTTTTTTTTTT
>VMDO01025489.1:5190-28235 GCA_007922755.1 Pedetes capensis
CAGTGTACTCTTTTTTTTTTTTTTTTTTTAAGGTGAAGATGCTATCATAGATGTTCAAAGGAAAAAGTAAAAAAAATTAAATAGAAAAAAAAAAAAAAAAAAAAAAAAAAAAAAAAAAAAAAAAAAGCTCTACTAAAAGGGATTAAAGGGCCACTTGAGTGGATATAAAGAGAAACAAGGGAGGAATTTAGATTCATGAAAGTTGAGATAAAGGCTTTCAAGGAAATGGTAATGCTCAAAGGTTTAAAGTGCCTTGAAATCTGTTTAACCTGTCCACCTTTTAGTTATGGAGAAATACAATCCTTTTCATAGAAATGTTTGTGATAGTGTTTTATGGTGGTTTATACAGGTCAGAAATAAGGAAATAAATCTTCATTGGCAAGAGTTTTTGCCTCTGTGTAATTTCATGATAGCTTCAATTTCCTTGAAATGTGTGGCTAGTTTAAGTAGTGTTTACCATTGCTTAAAAAATCAAGAAAAATAAGCAAATTGCTTCATGACAATAATATCAGCAAGAATCAGTGTAATACTTGTTGTTGATGTTGTTGTTAGGTGCCGTCGAGTCGGTATCGGACTCACAGCGACCCTCTGTACAACAGGGGAAACACTATTGTCAGTGCTTCTCTGCTGTTCATAGGGTTTTCAATGGCAGATTGATTTTTGGGAGGGGGTTGCCAGGTCCTTCTCCCAAGCCTACAGCTTCTGGTGTTCCCAGGCGGTCTCCCATCCAGGTACTAACCAGACCCGACCCTGCTTAGCTTCCGAGATCTGACGATATCGATGCCTCAGGGCTACCGCTGCAGGCAGTGTAATACTTAGAAATCAGAAATTCAAAACCAAAGAAAGAATCAGCTTATGTATAAGATTATGTAAAAGTTGTCCATAATTTGTTCACTTTATAAAAGTTATATTAGGTAGCACAAGGTTTACTGTCAGATTTCTTTTGCTCTACCTAGAGTATGGTGATCTTACCCTAAAATAGTTTGTTAAATTGAATATAATTTATTGTCCACGAAAAGTACTAGATTTTTTTCAGTCTGTGACATTTATGTGTATACTTACCTCTCTAAATAAATATGTTAAACATAACCTGAAGTGTACTGCCAAATATAAATTTCTGTTTCTCTATAGCCCTCCTGGGAGTCATGACACCTTCTTATTTCATTTACTCCTACAGTGAAGATTAAGATGTTCATTGTGGATATGTCTAAATGAAAAGTTTGATAGTTGTAGTCCATTCTATTAAAATGGAAAAAGAAACTTTGGTTTTTTTAGTTTTTCTCATTTTTGACTAAGAACACACTATCTTTAAACTTAGAGAAATAATATTCACATTTTAAAAATAGAATTACAAATATCAGAAAGAAAAACTACAGATCAAAAGGTCAACATTCTGAGCTATGCTTTAATGGCTGGAATCTGTGGCCCTGATAGCCTGTTGTAAGACCACTGTGGAGCTGTTGTTGTTGTTATTGCTGTTGTTGTGTTGTTAGGTGTCATCAAGTCCAGTTCTGACTCGTAGCAATCCTACGTATATACAACAGAAGGAAACACTCCCTGACACTGTGCCATGTCCAGCACTATGTCAGTCATTCTCTGCTATTCACAGAGTTTTCAAAGGTTAATTGTTTCAGGAGTGGGTTTCCAGGTCATTTTCCTGTTTTCACTGTGCTGGGAATTGAACCCAGACCCTCAGAAAGCACAGAGCAGGGCTCTACCAACTGAGCTAAACCACAGCCCTTATAGGTAGAGCTTGACATAAGAAAGAAAATCTTTTGGAAAAAATATGCAAAGCAACAACAACAAATATGAAAAATAAACTGCTCTTTCATTGATTTGGTTTAATTTTTCTCTCTTCTTAGAAAAGTGTTTTTGAAGTTTAAGATGCACAAATTAGCACATGGAATATAGTACTACCTCTCCATAACAAAGTTATTTACGTGTTAGTGAGGTTACAATGCATGAAACACTAAGATTTCCAGAAAGGAGACGTTACTATAGAATTAAGACATATATATGTATGCATGTATGTATACACACACACACACAAACACACACACACAGTCTAGAGCCTTGGTCTATGTTTATACATTTGGGAGATTTTTAGGTAAAAATAATTAGACTAAGCCATAAAACCAAATATCAAATTGTTAACCATTATATATCAAAAAATGTAATAATTACTTGCTAACTGATTTTGTTTTTCTTGAATTAAGTCTTTTGTAGAGATGTGTTTGTTCATGTAGGCCACCTAGGTGCTATTTAAAAAGTATATTGGATCAATGCTGGGGGACTAAATCCACCTTCCCCTCAAAGACATAATATGCTCTTGAAATTGCTTAATTCACATCCATTCTTATATAGAGGAAAATAAATATGCTCACTGTTGTTGTTGTTAGGTGCTGTCGAGTCGTGTTCGACTCCTAGCGACACTTACACAGTTTTCAAAGGCTGATTGTTTCAGGATTGCCTTGGGAGTGGATTGCCATGTCCTTCTCCCATTTTTGCCGTGCTGGGAATCGAACTCAGGAGCTCAGAGATTGCAGAGTGGCGCTCTACCAACTGAGCTAAATCCCAGCCCAAATATGTTCATAGCTCCATGTTAATAATGATCTTCTAGTTTTCTCTAACCTATAATATATGAGTCCAAATTCCTTAAACTCAACCAATTTCTAGAGCTTCCTTTCTACTTATTTCTCAACCACTACAACATTACCTGCTTGCAGCCCTGCCACTGTGGCATCTGATCTGGTCAGATCTTGAACGCTAAGCAGGGTCCGGCCTGGTTAGTACTCAGATGGGAGACTGCCTGGGAACATCAGATACTGTAGGCTTGGGAGAAGGACCTGAAACCCAATTCCAAAAACCAGTCAGCCATTGACACCCTATGAATAGCAGAGACACATTAACAATAGTGCTTCCCCTGTTGTATGCAGGGTCACTATAAGTTGGACACCAACTCAGTGGCACCAAACAACAACATAACATTACCTACCAGGCTCACTGCAATCATTATTCTATTGGTATGTGGTAAATTTCACAGTATCATTACTATTGTCCATACTATTTCCTGCTCTAGAATGTCCTTCTTTCCTCCCTATTCCATTCTTTTTCAAACAACTCACTATTTGAGTTTCAAGAATTAGCATAGGAAATTCCCTGACAGTCTCTCAAGCAGAGTTAGCTGTATTCTTCTGAGTATGCCTATGACTTTCATAAATGACTGCAGACATAGCAGACAGGAAGAAAAGTCCCAAATTCTAAAAGTAATCTTCAACTACTAAGGTGGATGGTAAAAGAACTGACTTAAGAGCTCCTGTCACATATTCCTAGATCCACCTCTATGTAAGGTTTTCACAGTGATGATTTCCTTCCCTGCAGCTTCTGGCTCTTCCCCAATGTGAAAATGACTATGAAAGATAAACATTTTGAATGAATTCAGGACATTGAGGCAACCATGACAGTGCAATTAAAGACCCTCACAAAGGAGAACGTCAGAGAAAATGGCAAGACTGATGGGACATATGTGTTCAAAGGCAAGAGGAGTATTTTGAGGGTGACTAAGGACAATGTGGCTGGGATTTAGCTCAGTTGGTAGAGTGCTGCGCTGCAGTTTCTGAGGTCCCAAGTTCAATTCCCAGCACCGCAAAAATGGGAGACGGTCTTGGCTATCCACTCCCGGGGTAATACTGAAACAGTCAGCCATTGAAAACCCTATGAGGGTTACTATGAGTCGGATACCAACTCGACAGCACCTAACAACAACTAACAACACACACACACACACACACACACACACACACACACACTAGGGGCTGGGATTTAGCTCAGTTGGTAGAGCGCTGCGCTGCAGTCTCTGAGGTTCCGAATTCAATTCCCAGCACTGCAAAAATGGGAGAAGGACCTGGCAATCCACTCCCAAGGCAATCCAGAAACGGTCAGCCATTGAAAACCCTATGAGGGTTGCTATGAGTTGGATACCGACTTGATGGCACCTAACAACAACAACAAGGACAATGTGTCTTTTACTATAATTTTTTTATTTAAACATTCACCATATTTTTGGATTGTGCTATATAAAAACTGAGTGATATCAAAGTAATTGTATGAAATTGCACTGCATAAAGGAAAACAAAATTATACACCTATGGCCTGTTTTCTAAAATATTTTACAGATACTGCACCCTTACCAAATTTGAACGTAACTTCCAACTCTTTAATAATGGATTATAGAAATGACTTCTCTTCAAAGAGGATAGTATGGGAAAGGAGGAGAAGGAAGGGTAACTGTATGTGCAGATACTTGACAAGCACAACTTATCTCAAAGTCAACATCAACAGTGAACCTTCTCGTTGGTCATAGGAACACTTGATATGGTGTGATGAAAATGGCACTTTGATTTTGTGGTTTTCCTCTCAACAACCTATAACCAGAATCTAATCATGGGAAAAAATATCAGATAAATCTGAACTATAGGACATTCTAAAAAACACCTGATCAGCAGTCCTCAAAATTGTCAGTCATCAAAACAGAAAATCTAAGATACTGTCACAACCATGAGGAACCTAAGGAGACAAGATGGCTAAATATATAGTGATATCTGGATAAGATCCTAAAACATGAAAAGAACATAAGATTAAAATTAAGGAAATCTGAATAAATGTGGACTTGAAATAAAGAAGTATTAATATCATTTGGCCTGCAGCTGTAGCCCTGTGGAATCTGATCCCATCAGATCTTGGAAGTTAAGCAGGGTCGGGCCTGGTTGGTACCTGCATGGGAGACCGCCTGGGAACACCAGGTCCTGTAAGCTTGGGAGAAGGACCTGGCAATCCCCTCCCAAAAGTCAATCTGCCATTGAAAACCCTATGAACAGCAGAGAAGCACTGACAACAGTGTTTCCCCTGTTGTACAGAGGGTCGCTATGAGTGGGATACTGACTCGAAGACACCTAACAACAACAACAAATATCATTTGAAAAAATCGACTATACTAATGTAGGATGTCAAAGAAAACTGTAAGAAATATGGGAATTCTCTATTGCTGTTTTTGAATCTTCTCTGTAAATTTAAAATTTAGAACAGTGTGTTTTAAAAACTAACAAAATGGAAAAAATTGTAATCATGATTTGCTGATCTTCAAGAAGCAATTAATATAATGTCAAATTATTTATACATGCAGATGAATTCTTTAAAATGATTGTGAAACAGATAACAAATGGAACTCAATAATCCATACAAATTATGTCCAATGTGAAAGTTCAACTTTGCACACAATGTTTACTATTAGAGAGGTCAGACCTAAAAAGCACACGAACAGAAAGGAAGGAAGAAAGGAAAGAAAAAAGGCTGGAAGGAATGGAAGAAACATAATGAAGGCAATAGTCATAATAAATACATCATTCCATTTGTTTAAGACTATAATTTTACCAAAAACAGCTAATGTCAGGTTTCTCTAAAAAGAAACTGATATATATTTGATAACAAGTGACGAACCTAAGGAAAAAGCCTGAGAAACCATTCAACCAAAGAAATGAGCAAACTTCCACGAAGAAAAGGAAACAAATATTAATAGGTTTTCCTAGTATCTTCTAAAAGTTTCATTATTTCACCACCATACCTAACAATAACCACAATATTTGTTTAGCTCAGTTGGCAGAGTGTCTGCTCTGCAGTCACTGAGGACCCAGGTAAAAATTTTGAGGGTTTAAATACTTTTGATGAAAAATATGAAGACTGGTATATGTAGCTGTGTATGAGTTTGACTTGTTAACATCCAAAAGGATCTGAAATTTGTATGCAATTAAATCATAAATGAAGAAATGGAAATCATAAATGAAGAAGTGGAATTTTTTTCCAAAATCATGTCTGTAAGATGTGTCCATTTTGGTAATTATATTATTGACTCCTTTTAATATGCTGCTTACATAGATACAGTGTTCTTGAAATATTCAGCCAAATCCATGCTTGAAATTCTAGAAACATATAAATTTCAAATTCTGATAATGTCTAGATTCTTTGTCTAGATTCTTGATCATATTGATTGCAATAAACTAAGCTGACTATGATCTGGACGTATTCTACTCAACTGCATTTTTATAGACCCAGGCAAGGAAATACTCATGAGTCTCTAGAAAGCAATGAAAAGATAAAAGTGAAAACAGCATAGTGATGGGTTTACAGGCAGAATCTTCTTAACAGATGAAATATAGTGGAAATGTTTAGCAATAGGTTATTGCAATTTCAGAAATGCATCAAATAGAGAAACATTTCAAAAACAAAACGCCAAATATTATGAAACAAGGAAAGCTTTATAACCATCTCTAAGTTTTTTTTTAATGGTCTTTACTTAAGGAAATAACAGATTAGTACAGTTGTACCAGATCTCATCCTTGGAGATGTAAGTTGTCTATTCTAAGCCAAAGGTCATACCTGATACAGTAAGGAGACATCATCAGTGGATACCATCACTGCTGTCCTAGAACTCTCCCACCTTCAGCTAAGTCTTCTGATTAAATGCATTATTGAAATGATGCATAACGCTTGAGACTGGATTTGATCTCTGATTTCTTGAATCTAATATGTCTATCCAGTTCAGTGTATTAGCTCAAGTTTAAAAAAGCAAGTAAAATAATTTAAAAAGGTGAAAGAATAATATACATCGGGACATGGTGAAATGTTTTTATAGAATATGCAAAATGGGAAAAAAGGCAGGAATTTAATATTTGAAGAGGTAACAACTGAGAATATTTCATAACTGACAAAAGACCCTTACTCTCTATGAAACAAAGAAAATCATACATACAATGTAGGAAAACACAAAAGAGGAAAATATTCTAAAATCTAGTGAAAGCAAATACATTGCCTCCAAAATAGCAATAGTAAAACCAACAGATAAAATTTGCACAAAAATGAAAACATTGAAATGACTCTTCCAATGAGTGAAAATAACTGTCAATAGAAACTTCTATATCCATTAAACATATTCTTCTAAACATGAAAGTCTAATTCATCATTAGAAAGACATTGAAAAAATATGTCACCAGTAAATCACGCAAGAAGTTATACTAATGAAGTACTTCAAGCAGAAGAAAAATATTTTCAAATAAATAAACACAGAAAAAATGCAGAGAAACAGAAAGGGCAAATTTACAGATACACATAAAAGAAAATTTAATGTACAGAACAATAATGAACTTGTTTCGCATGTAACATGTATCCAGTCCATGATAATAATAGCATAACATGACATATAAAAAGGAATATATGTATTTAAGTGTTCTCAAGTCCTTGAAGGCTGAGGAAATGAGAAAATATTAACACAGGCTCTAAAAGTCAAACCTTGTACTACAGTTTTCTGCTGATATAATGTACAACTAAAATAGTATAATATATTTAAAATTTTTTGTAGTAAACAAAAAGGAGATAATGTGAATAGTAGATTTAAACCCAAATGAGTTTGAAAATATATATAAATTATCTAGTGATCCAATTAAAATACAAAGGTCCTAAGATTTTTTATGTTTTGTTATTATTATTATAATTAACACACATTAATTGTACAAATGAATAGGAACTTCTGTGATATTTCCATGCATGCATACTTCACCCATCGATCATGTCATCACCATTTTTCTACTATTTACCCCTTACCTCATCGACCTTTCTTAGTCCCTAAATGTTCCTACTAATTGTTTTCTGTCCCCTGACCTCCATTCTTCTAAATCTCTTGCTATTAGATACCCTTGAATCAGGTCTGACTCATAGTGATCCCATGTATAAAAGAATAAAACACTACGTTAGACTGTGCCATGCACACATGTTTAAGTCCATCATTGCAGCCACTGTGTCAATCCATGTAGTTGAGGTTCTTCCTATTTTTCATTGAACCACCACTCTCCCAAACATGATGTCCTTCTCCTTGGATTGGTCTCTTCTGACCTGTCCTAAATAATTAAGATAAGGTCTAGACATTCTTGCTTCCAAGGAGCACTCTGGTTGCTCCTTCTAGGGCAGATGTATTGGTTTTTTGACAATCCATGTTATATTCAATATTCATCTGCAGCACCATAATTCAAAAGCATCTATTCTTCTCCTGTCTCCCTAATTCACTGTCTGGCTTTCAGAAGCATATGATGTGACAAAAGTACCACAACATGAGTCAGGTGCACCTTTGTCTTCAATATGACATCTTTACTTTTGAGCACTTTAAAGAGGTTTTTTGCAACAGCTTTTCCCAATGTAATGTGTCTTTTGATTTCTTGACTCCTGCTTCCATGGGAGTTGATCATTGAACCAAGTAAAGTGAAATCTTGGACAGCCTCAATCTTTTCTCCATTTATCATGGAGCTGCTTACTGATTCTGTTGCAAGGACTTTTTTGTTTTCTTGATGGTGAGGTGCAATCCATACTGATGGCTATATGCTTTGCTCTTCATCAGTGTTTCAAATCCTCTTCACTTTCAGTAAGCAAAGTTGTGTATCTGCATAACACACATTTTCAATGACTCTTCCTCCAATCTTGATACCTTGTTCTTCATAAAGTCCAACTTCTTGAGTTGTTTGCTCAGCATAGAGATTGAAAAGGTATGGTGAAAGGATACAGCCCTGACATACACCTTTCCTGACTTTAAGACAGGCATTGTTTCCTTGTTCTGTTTGAATGACTACGTCCTGGTCCATGTACAGATTCCTCAGGTGTGTAATAAATGTTCTGGTATTCCAAATCTTTACATTGTTATCCATAAATTGTTGAAATCTACAGTCAAATGTCTTCGCATAGTCAATAAAACAGTCATCTGTCTGTCTCTAGTGGCCAATATTTCATTCTGTACTTCTATAAGATTGACTTATTGGTTTCCAAAATTGAGTTGAAAATATGTGGTATTTGTCCTTCTATGTCTGGCTTGTTTCACACAGCATAATGTTGGTTATTTCTATCTATGTTACTGCAAATGACAGGATTTCATTCATTTTTACATTTGAGTATAATTCCACTGTGTAAATAAATATTTTTAAAATGAAGTTGTGCAAAAAATGTACACCTTAAATTTAAAGACACAGAAATGTTGAAGAAGGAGACATTTTGAAAACTAAACTTTTCTTCTTTCCTTCTGTTTTAAATGAAAAAAGTGTTCCTTTGAAAGTTCAATCATCTTACTCTTCCTGCTGGTTCATGGACTTACTTCATTCTGTCAGTCCTCTATCCCATATCAGTATTTTCTCTATCTTTCATGAATAGTTTCCACTATTTTAGCAAAATGATCTGGTATAGTTATCATTTGAACACAAAACTCCACAAGATCCTTGAGGTCTCTTACAGTCACAATTTTGATTGTTGTTGTTGGTAGGTGCTGTTGAGTCAGGTCCAACTCACAGGAGCTCTATGTACAACAGAATGAAACACTCCCCTACATTGTGCCATGCCAGGCCCTATGTCAGTGCTTCTCTGCTATTCGTAATGTTCAATTGCTGGTTGTTTGGGCTTATTTTGGGAGTGGGGTGCTAGGTCCTTCTCTCATATTTGCAGGATTGGGGATTGAACTCAGGGCTCCAGACAGCACAGAGCAGCACTCTATCAACTCAGTTAAACACCAGCCCTCTCCTCTAGTTAGCCTCAAAATATTTATTCCCCTCTTGTTTTGATCCTATTCTTATTTCTCTCACCATACTTTTTCATCAAATTCTCTGCTAAAATTTTCTGAAGAATTGACTCCAATTTTCTTGTGTTACAAAAGTGCACATCCACTTGAATTAATTCAATCTCCTCAATTAGATCAAATATTTTCCAAATGTAAAATGTTCAAAGTGAAGTCATTTATTTCAAATATTTTTAAACTGACCAACTTTAGAACTCTCAAAATCATCTTTCAACTTTTTACTGACTAAGTCTTTACTTCTTGGTCAATGTATACCACCTTCTACCTAATTGCTAAAGTCAGAAATCTGATAATCACTTTTTATTCTTTCCTTTTGTTTGCTCCTCTTATAGACTATTGACATCATCTGTAATTACTATCTCATTAATTAATCTTTAATTTCCCTAAGTTGTGATTCACTATTGATCCTCTTAACCTTATGTTACCCATTTTGTTCCCTGAGTTACTACATCTTCTTTCGAAATGGCTTTCTTACTTTGACTTGTTTCCTCTTCCTTTTTCTTCTCCAAAAATAAGAGCCCAATTATTTCTATTCTCAGATGTCATTTTCTTGCTATTCCTGTGTTCTTGGGATAAATTATAATTCTTTATCAAATAGGACTCAAAGTGCTATATGATTTGCCTGCAACCTATCTTTTCATTTTCATATCAAATATTTGCCAGCTTTGATATCTAGGCACATCATTCTCCTTTTAATTCACTTAATATAAAAAATTTCTCACTCAAGACTATTGAATATGCTATTTCTGCATCTGGGAGTACTAATACCCTCACTCTCCACTTATTTAGCTGCTTCTCATCTTTTTATTTTTATCTTAAATATCCTCTTTTCAAAGAAGCTTTTACAAATTATCTGAGAGATAACTGTTACTCATTTTCAAAGCATTCACTTACACATTCCTTCCTATATTCTATCTTAATTTACAATTCCTGATTTGGGATAAAATTTATTTATTTATTTACTTATTGCATTAGAATATAAAGGAGAATCCACATTTTTGTTAGTTTCCATGAATTGTCAACATTTGATATGGTGGTTGAAATATATTATGTATACACTAAATATTTGTCTCATGAATAAAATGTGGAAGAATGAAAAGTTACTGCATAGAAAGATTAATAAATTCAACATAAAGTTCAAAAACAGTGGTTTCTTATTTTAACAATGAAAATTAGATGAAATTAAGGGTTTTTTTCTCCTGCATTATATTAGTCAGCTTTTTGTTGCTATAATAAAATATCTGAGGCAAGTTTTATGAAGGATAAAGGTTTACTTAGGTCACACTATTTGAGGTTCAACACTAGCCCCATTGGTTCAGCCTATGTTCCTACATGCCAGGGAGTTGGGTCCAACTCATACAGATGGCATCATATAATGGTGGAAGCACATGTAAGAGAAAGCTCCATCTTGTGAAACAGGAAGACAGAATGCGAGGAAGATGTCAATCTTATTCCTTTTACAACAATTAGCTGTAGGAACTACTAAGTGGTTGCATAAGAGCTACCTTAATCTCTTTTCAGGATATAGTCTCAATAATGAGGGCCTCCCTCTGGGCCCAACCAATTAAGGGTTCAACTACCTCCAAATACCACCACACTGGTGAGCAAGCCTTTAATAAATGCATTCTTGGGGTACAGTCAAACCATATCCAAACCATAGTCTGTATCATAGAGAATACTTTTTATATGAATACAATGGCTTAATACACACAAAAAAGTGAGTTCAATATGTCAGGTTTAGTTCAGGTTTGGGTTTAAATTCTGTATGTAGATACCAGACATCCAAACCAAATTTGAACCTGATCTCAAACTCTGAATCCATTGCACTTCAAACATTTAAAAATTATTTCTGAACCTGAACCTAAACCTGAGGCCAGTGAAAAACTGGATTTAATTCAACTTTTAATATTTTGTTTTGTTGCTATCATTAGTTATTTTTAAAAGTTGAAAAAAATTCATATATCTACACACAGGATTAAAATTTTAAATCTGAATTGAACCAATGCAAATCCTGTGCACTTTCACATATTTAACCCACGCTTGATCCTGAACTCAATTTTTTTTTCAGGTTTAAAGTACTGCTAAATCCCATGTCTTATCCTTATCCAGTTGCACTAAGAATTCTGCCTTCATATTGATCAAATGAAAATACAAATTCATGGAGTCATTATCCCATCAGTAACTCCTAGGAAACTTTCAAATATAGGTTTAAAGAGCCCCAACAGAAGACTGTCCCTTTTCACTTTTGCAAACACACGCGCACACACACACACACACACACACACACACACACACACACACAATATGATATATATAAATGATGTGGAAGAAAAAGTAAATGATATGATAACAACATCCACAATTTTGTGTTATTGTTGTTGTTGTTGGTGGTGGTGGTGGTTGCCATGGAGTTGGTATCCATCTCATAGTGACTCTACATACAACAGGGGAAACACTATTATCAGTGGTTCTCTGCTGTTCACAGGGTTTTCAATGGCGGATTGATTTTTGAGAATGGGTTGCCGGGTCTGTCTCCCAAGCCTACAGCATCTGGTGTTCCCAGGTAGTCTCCCATCCAAGTACTAACCAGGCCAGACCTTGCTTAGCTTCCCGGATCTAATGGGATCAGATGCCACAGGGCTATGGCTGCAGGCACACAATTTTTTTTATTGACATACAATTATGTGATTTATATAAAACAAGGCAGACGTTTGTATAAGCTTGGCAAGATCAAACAAAGATGAGTAATCAGTACTGGATGGCAGATGATTCACTGTATACCCATTCAAGATACTGCACATTTGACTGAACAGTGTAAATGATATGTACATACTAATAGGTTCTAAATTAGCTGTAATTCCCAAATAGAACATGTAGGTATAATTTTGAATAACTCAATGAAGATATCAACTCAATGTTTAGTTATAGACAAAAAGTCAAGTGTATGTTACATTGGGCTATGATCATAGAAACTCATCATGGTAAACATGTTTTCAGTAAATAAGTCAATGATCGTTGATTACCTTGAGAAATGTATTTCTTTGAGGTAATACCATAAAATATCACCTGAAATTTCTACTTAAAATAATGCTAATGTTTTATATTTGTATTAGCATAATTTTTATTTTGAGGATAATAATTACTGAAAACTTGTACAATGTTGAAAATAATGTTCTTATTTTGAGATGAAAATTAAGTAACATGAAATGGACTTTGAGGTATGTAATGCAAAATGCACACTCAAATGACTCCATCATGATCTGCTAGTATCAGAAAGAAACTTACTCTATATGATATTGCATAGATAATAAAGTAGGGAATAATGTTCCTAATAATCAAGGGGTGGAAAGAAAATCAAATGATGAAGACAATTGTTAAGTATGATATGAGTTTGATGAGAATGAGATGAGGCAAGTAAATCCAGCTTAGTGTGATATCTTGGGATATCTTTCTTCATTTTTTTATGATTCTTTACCCATTCTGTCAATATTTGTGAGCAAAAACTGACCTCTGAGGCTGTATCCACATAATGGCAAAACAATTGATGAAAAGCTAAAGACCTCCCATAGCTCCTACACTTGCTTTTATTAGAGAAATTATAAAATCATATAGCAATTATTTTCTACTGCCTCATCTCTTCCACTCTATGGTGAACGATGCAAAAACAAAACCCAATATTCAAAATGCATGGCTAAGCTTCCAGCTTCTGACATTTGGTGATCAACAATTGTTAGCTAGATGAATGAATAAATGAATTTACTTGTGATTAATTAATTAGTTTAATTTGCATAGGACCAAGGGAAAAAGTATCATTGATTCCTGGGATGTGAAATAGTATTTCTCAATGAGTGAAGTAGCTTGTAATCAGATATGTTATAGCTATGTTAAGTATAAATATTAGGTACAAAATACTATGAAGACTAAATAAATTATTAATATCTCTATTTGCTTATCTTTTTTGAACACTATGAGATTTCCTTAAAAGATCCACTGTAACTATTGTATACTTCGTCATAAAGAGTTACAGATGTGATGAATTAATGGGTGAAGAGAACAAATGCTCTATAAGCATAAATCTTAAAAGCAAGCTAGAGAGACTAAACAAGTCACTAGAAATGTGATTAACTCTGATCAAAGAGAAGCATAAGTGAATACGCAAATATAATGTAAAATGCATCCTAGTTTAGAGGGTCAGGGAAGGTTTCTCTTAAACTCATTTTAGTGTAGAACTTAAAGACCTTAAAGACAGGAAGTGTAAGGTAGGCAATTTGAAAATAATGGCAGGAAACTCTTCTTTTATGTGAAAGGAAAACAGGCTTATTTGTAAAATTAGAGTTTGAAGGAAAAACCTGGTGAACAAAGAGGTGAGTTATGGTACTATTAAACAGAGCACAGTCAGAATTTTTTAAATACATAGACTTCAAGTCCAATTTGAGACTTTTGAACTCAATCTTATTAATAAGGTGAGACCTTGAGCATTTTGGTAAGGTAAATAATATTCCATTTCATATTTTAAAAATGTTATTTTGGGTGACTTATCGAAAATGGACTTAGTGATAAATGCCCTGAGTGATACAACTTAGGGGGTAACTGCATTCACAGAAAATAGAGGATGAGAGACTTATGTAAAATATGAAATGCATATAATCACATTGGAATACAGGATGTATACTTTCTCAATGTTAAGTAGATAGTAATTCTTTGCATTCTGAAAGATGCAACTAATATATCACAATGATCTTCTTATATAATGACATGAAGTAACATCTAAAAATTACCACACTTTACAAGATTTAGAGAAAGTTCTACCATTTACCTCTTGATTATATTACTTCTCTGTGAACCTACCATTATACTGACCCATTGTAATGATTTCCACTATGAATTAATGAATAGTTTGTATCTCTGAGGCCACAAACTAAATCAATTACAAGTAAAATTATGGCATAGATAAACTTTAGCTAAATTTCTCACCAAATAACGTTTTGCTATTTCTTGGTTTCCTGATACCATCCATGGTGGAGGTCATTATTAGTCTGTTCTTCTTTGCAGAGATGAAACCTACAGATATTCCTTTCCTTTTTTTTAGGCCTCTAATATAATTGAGATTATTAAACCACTAGTTGATTTAAACAATCATCTACTGCTTTCCACCAATTTGTCTGGTTGTTTAATTAAATTCATGAAATTGATTAGCTACCTTGGCCTTTTGATGGTTTGTTTTGTTTTGTTCCATTTTGACAAATATTTAGAATGTCGGTGCTTTATACAGGAAGGAATAAAAATGAATGTGTGAAATGTGTCCCTATCCTTAGACACATGAACCAGAAAACATTGGGGCAACAACAAGCCCAGTTTCCCCTTCACATTGCATACTCTTCTGCCATTCTTCTACACACTGATATTTTCCACCATTTCAATACCCTCAATTAAGGTAATGGCTCTGAAGAATGTAAACTTAAGGTATGACATGTTATTTGCCTTCCATTATTGATATGACAACAAATTTGCTTTACAGATAGAAGTAATATAACTTTCTAAAAAGCAAGCATTCTCCTGCTCTCTCATGAATAAAAATATGTTCTAGTAGTGAGCTGCCAAGAGTTACACTGTATTTCCTTAGGATTAAAGGCACTTTTCCATTTTTGATAATGTGCTTGGAAAGATAAAATGCATCAGAAAACTCTATTCATTAAATTTATCATTTACAAGGTTAGACAATCATAGTTAGACATATAACTCATACACTGATTAAGTGCAAAGTGAATGAATCATGTAACAAAATATTTTAAAGCAGAGAATGAATTACAGAGTTAACAATATACCCAAACTTACTATTAGCATAGTATTCTTTATTTTGGAAAATAGTAGAAAATCTATATTTATAGATCATTCAGAGTTAGAGGTTTAAACATAGTACTAGGAAAAATTATGAAGATCAAATTTGTCTTTATAACTCTCCAAGTCTCTAGATTTATTAAAAATATGTTTTAGACCTTTTAACCTGACACTTTAATCCCCATAGTTTAATTTTAAAAGAATAGTGAAAGTTGTTTCTATTTCAGGAATATGCACAACTTTCTCTTCATTTTATAAAAATATTGCTAACAATGAATGCTAAAAACACCTTTACTTAGAATTTTACTAAAGATTCATCTTGAATAGGATTCACTAAAATTCAAGAGTAATTGAAAACAATATAGACCACATTTATGAGGAAGCCAACATCAATATTGTCTTGTTCACAACTTTTATAGCACTACTCAGATGCAGCTGTCTTCTTCATTAACTCTATGTATACACTACTTAGTCTGTCATTTAAATCAAGTCTTTTGATATATAAAACTATCTTATTCTGCTTATTGAAAAATGCCAACTGTGCTGCCAGTTCTTTGAGATAATCATGAATGTCTGTAGGAGACATGCTCATCTAGGACCACCCATGCTTTTAAAGAAATAAAAATTCAGAGGCATTTTTCACACTATAAGTATATATTAATTTACGCATTGACATTTGTCCAGTATCCACATTTCTAGAGTAAAGCAAGATTTATCTGGTATGCTTAAGTAGACAGAATAGGAAACAAATTGGAATAAACAAAACCAAATAAATAAGAAACAATGACCCTTGCTCTTGACATGTTCAAGAATTGTCTTATTAAAGAAACTTTGCCTGTATAAGGAACAGAATTTCTTTTCAAAATTCCTTGAAGATGTAATCTGAAGCATAAAAAGTATTCCACGCCAGAAAGTTCACTTTGCAATCATCATACCTCAGCATTGTTATTGAGTTTTTATTTATTCTTTATTCCAAGTCTCCAAGCCCAGTAGTCTTACTGCTTCATTCATTAGCTGACTTTACCTGGCAAGAAGAACCAGCCATCTTTGACCAGATTCATACCAAAAGGTGTGACCTGACAAGCTTCTACTCTGAATTAATACATAGTTTATATCTCCAAGACCACAAACTAGGTCAATTATAGGTAAAATTGTGGTATAAATAAGCCTTGACTTAATGTCTTACCAAAAAGATTCTTCTGCCCCTTCTTGGCTTCCTAACACTTCAGTGATGGAGATAATTATTGGTCTGCTTTTCTTTGCAGAGGTGAAAGGTACAGGTATTCTTTTGCTTCAAAAAATTCTCTAACATAATTGAGATTATTAGATAATAATAATGTTGATTTCTATAATTTAACCTTTTAATATACAAATATCCAAATATATGATTATAAATGGCCATAGTATTGATATCATAATATTTGTTTTTCTCCAGGCATATATTTAGCTTTATAATAGGCATTTCACAAGAGATATTTTGCCCTGTAAGTAGTAAAATGCACATCTTTGGGCATTTGGATTATTTCTTAGGATAAATCCATAATGTAAAGTAATAGAACCAACAAATGAATGTATTTGAACTTATTTTCAAAAAGTGTGCATTTATAAATGTAGCATACAAGGAATAATTTTAATTATTACTTGTATAATATAATATTCCCACAAATTTAAACTACTATCACACATTACATGAAATGCAAAGCACAGATTATGAGAATTTTTCATTGTTAATATTTTTGTCAAGGTATATTAGTTGTACAAATAAATGGGTTTCTTTATGACATTTTCATACATACATAACATAGGTTTACCATATGTATCCCACCAAGACCCTCTCTCCGGCTATGGAAGGAAGGATTAGAGTCACCACCCCCAATCACCTTCCCCTTCCATTATTGTCCCACTTCTGCTTTCATGTATTTTTTTTAATCTAGTTCCTACATATGAAAGAAATCATGCATTATTTGTCTGTAAATATGGCTTATTTCACTTAACATGATGATTTCCTTTTCCACCCATTTTCTTGCTATTAACACAATTTTGTTCTATTAAATGAATAATATTCCACCATGCATATTTTCTTTCTCTTATTCACCCATTGATGTGCATCTATGCTGATTCAATAACTTGACTATTGTGAATAGTGCCATAAAAAAACACAGGTATTCACATATATCTTATACAAACTGACTTCTTTTCCTTGGAGTGTACAACCAGGAGTGGTATAGCTAGATCATATGGTAGTTCTATTTTTAGTTTTTAGTTTTTGAGGAAACTCCATACTGATTTCCATAATGATTGGACTAATTTGTATCCTCACTAATAATGTGTAAGTGTTTTTTTTTTTTTCTCTGTGTTCTTACCAGCATTGATTACTATTTGTTTTCTTGATAGCCATTCTGAGTGGGGAGAAGATGGGATCATAATGTAGCTTCTTCTTCTTCTTTTTTTTTATTTCACTGATGGCTAAAGATGTTGAACATGTTTTATATATTTACTGGCCATTTGCACTCTGGAGATCTTTCTGTTGAGTTCATTTGTCCATTTATTGACTGGATTATTTGTTCTTTTACTGTTTAATTTCTTCAAGCTCCTTACCTACCCTGGATAGTTTTCCTCTGTGGGATGAGCAGCTGGCAATATTTATTCTCCCATTTTGTAGGCTGACCCTTCACTCTGGTAATAGTTTCCTCTGCTTTGCAGAAATTTTATCATTTGATGCAATCCCATTTTTTCATTCCTGATATATTGGAGTCCTAATCATAAAGCCATTGCCTGTACCTATACCTGTACATTTCCCCTATGTTTTCCTGAAGTAGTTTCCTATATTAAAGTCTTCATCTGCTTTGAGGTGACTTTTTTACATGGTGAGTGACAGAGGTCTAGTTATAGTCTTCCACATGTGGATATCTAATTTTTCCAGTACATGTTAAATGGTATCTTTTCTCCACTTTATATTTTGTCACCTTGGTTGAGAATCAAATGTTTATAATGAGTAAGTGTATTTCTGGGTCTTCCATTCCATCACCTACGTCTATGCTTCTGTTTTGGGCCCAGTACCATGCTGCTTTTGTTACTATGGTTCTATAGTATAATTTGAAATCAGGTATTGTGGTACTTCCAGAATTTCTCTTTTTGTTCAGGATTGCCTTGCCTCTTTGACACCTTTTGTGCTTATGAATTATATAATTATGAATATGAATTATAGGATTTTTTTTCTAGCTTGGGTAAGTATACCCTTGCTATAATTTCATAGGTATTGCATTGAATCAGTAGATTGCTTTCTGTAATATGGCCATTTTCACAGTATTAATTCTGTTGATCTACCTTTTTGGTTAAGTTTATTCTCAAGGTGTTTTCTTTTGTTTGGTTTGATTTGCTTTGATTTTTGAGGCTATGATGAATAAGATTGTTACCTATTTCTTTCTTGGCATGTTATTATCTATATATAGAAAAACTACTAATTTTTGTATGTTGGACTCATATCATGCTACTTTGCTGAAATTGTTTATTAGATGTCAGAATTTTCTGGGGGAAGATTTAGGGTCTTCTTATATAGGATCATATCACCACAAAAATGATTAATTTGATTTCTTCTCATCTTTGTATTCCTTTTATTTCTTTCTCTTGTCTTATTGCTGTGGCTATACATTCAAATACTGTATCGAATAACAATGGAATGTCCTTGTATCATTCCTGATTTTAGAGAAAATGTTTTTAGCTTTTCCCCATTCAGTATAATATTCCTCATGGTTTTATTATATATAACCTCTATTAAGTTGATGCATGATCTTTCCTTTATTAGTTTCTTCAGGGCTTTTCTCATGAAGCAATGTTGAATTTTGTAAAATATTTTTTTGCAACTATTGACATGATCACATGAGATTTTTGTCCTTGATTCTATTCATATGCTGTATTATATTTATTGATTTGCATATGGGGAAATATCATTACACCACTCAAATGAAAACAACTTGATTGGGGTGGCTAATACTTTTAATGTGTTTCTGAATTCAGTTTGCTTTGTAAATTATGAAGGATTTTCTGTGTGTATGTTCATATTGTTATATACTTTAGATATCTGTGTAACATTCATTCCATGGAATGAATTTGGAAATATTCCTTCTTTTTTATTTTATGGAATAGGATAGGGAGCATTTATGTTAGTTACTGAAAGGCATAGTAGAATTCAGCAGTGAACCAGGACAGTCCTGAGATTTTTAATTTTTTTATTGGGAGACGTTTTATTACTGCTTCAATCATATTGCTTATTATTGATCTATTTTGGTTGTTTATATTCTTTTAGTTCAACTTTGGTAGGTTATATACATCTACAAATTTATCAATTTCTTCTAGATTTTCTAATTTGTTGTTTCAAATTGTTGTTTGAAAATAAGTTTCAAAAATATTCCCTATCATCATCTGGATTTCAATAGTGCCTGTTATAATTTCCCCTTTTTCATCTATGTTGTTGTTGTTGTTAGGTGCCATTGAGTCGGTATGCGACTCATAGCGACCCTCATAGGGTTTTCAATGGCAGACTGTTTCAGGATTGCCTTGGGAGTGGATTTCCAGGTCCTTCTCCTGTTTTTGCGGTGCTGGGAATCGAACTCAGAACCTCAGAGACTACAGCGCAGTGCTCTACCAACTGAGCCAAATCCCAGCCCTTTTCATCTATAAGTTTATTAATTTAGGTCTTCTCTTTTTATTTTAATTAGTTTATAAACATTTTTATATTTTCAAATAAGCAAATCTTTCTTGCATGCAAACTTAGGTTTCAGATTTCAGCTGAGCTTCCAGACTAAAACAGTCTATGGAAAAGGACCAGGCAGCCCCTCTCAAACAATTAGCTATTGAAAACCCTTTGAATAGCAGAGAAGTACTGTCAAACATAGTGCCAGAAAATGATCGCCACAGGCTGAAAGTCATTCAAGAAACAACAAGGGAAGAGTTGCCTTCTCAAAGTAGTAGTTATTAGGTGCCATCTAGTTGAGTCCAACGCATAGTGACACTATGTACAACAGAACAAAACTCTCTCTGATACACAGTGCCAGGCACACCATCTTTTTTATGTTTAAACTCATGGTTGCAGTCATAGTGTCAATCCATCAAATTAAGAGTCTTCAAATTTTTCATTGACCCATCATTTTTCTAAACATGATGTCCTTCTCCAGGGATTAGTCCCTCCTGACAACATGTCCAAAATATGTAAGACAGACGCTAGCCATCCTTGCTTCCAAGGAGCACTCTGGTTGCACTCCTTCTACAGCATGTTTGTTGACTCTTTTGGCAGTACATGATATATACAGTATTCATCTCAAGCACTGTAATGCGAAAGCTTCAATTCATTTTCTGTCTCCCTTATTTAATAGTCAGCTTGCACATGCATATAATATGACTGAAAATACCATGGCATGAATCAGGCACAACTTCACCTTCAACGTGATATCTTTAATTTCCAACATTTTAAAGAGGTCTTTTGTAACAGTTTTTCCTAACTCAATGTGTCTTTTGACTTCCTGACTCTTGCTTCTGTGAGCATTAATTGTTCAAACAAGTAAATCAAACACTTGGACAATGTTAATCTTTTCACCATTTATCATGAAGCTGTTTACTGATTGAGTTGTACAGATTTTTGTTTTGTTGATGTTGAGGTGCAAGCCATACTCAAGGCTATGTTCTTTGTTCTTCATGAATAAATGCTTCAAATCCTCTTAACTTTCAGTAAGCAAAGTTGTGTCATATGCATAGCACAGGTTGCTAGTGAGTCTTCCTCCAACACTGATGTCATGTACTTCTCCATGAAGCCCAGCTTCTTGGATTATTGGGTCAGCATAGAGAATGAAGAGATATGAGGAAAGGGAATAGCTGGAAAATCAAGCTGGATTCAGAAGAGGATAGGGAACCAGGGACATCATTGCTGATGTCAGGTGGATATTAGCTGAAAGCAGAGAATATCAGGAAGATGTCTATCTATGTTTGATTCACTATGCAAAGGCATGTGACTATGTGGATCATAACAAATTATGGATAACACTTTGGAAAATGGGAATACCAGAGCACCTAATTGTATTCATGAATAATCTGTACATGAACCAGGAGACAATTGTTTGAATAGAACAGGAAAAACTGCCTGGTTTAAAGTTGAGAAAAGTGTGTGTCAGGGCTGTATATTTTCACCATATCTCTTCAATTTATATGCTGAGCAAATAATCAGAGAAGGTGAACTGTATGAGGAAGAATGTGGCACCAAGATTGGAAGAAGATTCATTAACAACCTGCGTTATGCAGATGACACCACTCTGCTTGCTGAAAGTGAAGAGGATTTAAAACATTTACTGATGAAGATCAAAGAACATAACCTTCAATATGGATTGCAACTAAACATCAACAAAACAAAAATCCTTACAACTTGATGAGTATGCAACTTCACCAATAAATGGAGAAAAGATTGAGGTTGTCCATGATTTTGTTTTACTTGGCTCTAAAATCAACACCCATGGAAGCATCAGTCAAGAAATCAAAAGAAGAATTGCTTTGAGAAAAGCTGTGGCAAAAGATCTCTTTAGAGTATTAAGATGTCACATTGAAGTTGAAAGTGTGCCTGACTCATGCCATGGTATTTTCAATCACATCATATGGTTGTGAAAGCTGGAAATTGAACAAGGGAGACAGTAGAAGAATTTATGCTTTTGAAATATGATGCTGGAGATGAATATTGAATATACTAGGGACTGCCAAAAGAACCAACAGATCTTTCCTGGAAGAAGTTCAACCAGAGTGCTCCTTGGAAGCAAGGATTGCTAGACTGCATCTTACATATTTCAGACATGTAGTCAGGAGAGACCAATCCCTGGAGAAAGACATCATGCTTGGGAGAGTGGCAGATCAGTGAAAAAAAAGTAAAACCCTCCATCAGATGTATTGACACAGTGTCTGCAACAATGGGCTTAAACTTAAATAAGATTGTGTGCCTGGCACAGAATTGGAGAGTGTATCTATCTGCTGTACTTAGAGTTGCTATGAGTCTGTACATTTGGGTTGCTATTAGTCAGACTTGACAGCACCTAACAACAACAACAATAGCAACAATGCCTGCAGCCATAGCACTGTAGCCTCTGATCCTGTCAGATCTCAGAAGCTATGAGGCGTCAGGCCTAGTTAGTAGTTGGATGGGAGACCACCTGGGAACACCACTTATTGTAGGCTTGGGAGAAGGACCCAGCAACCAACTCCCAAAAAACAATCAGCCATTGAAAATCCTATGAATAGGGATATTGAGCACTTTTTCATGTGTTTCATGGCTTTATGGACCTCTTCCTTTGAGAACTGTCTACTGAGTTCCTTTGCCCATTAGGGAAATGCAAATCAAAACAACACTGAGATTTCACCTTACACCAGTAAGAATGGCCAAGATCAATAAAACAAACAACAACAAATGCTGGCGAGGCTGCGGGGAAAAGGGAACACTTTTACATTGCTGGTGGAGCTGTAAATTGGTGCAACCACTATGGAAATCAGTATGGAGGTACCTCAAAAAACTAAAAAT
>VMDO01025490.1:0-28118 GCA_007922755.1 Pedetes capensis
TTATTTTTAGCACTATTAATTGTTCTATATTTTATCCACACAGCAACAGAAAACAGAGGTGTCAGAGTCATGTTTTTTAAATAGCCCAAGTATGATGTTTTTAAGTTTCAATCCTGATTTGCCTCAACGATCCATAGGAAATTCTTTCTTACCTTGTGACTGCCTTTGGTATATCATCAAATGGCCACTGTGGTCCAAAGAATCCACATCCACCGGCTATTAATGCAGTCATCTTCTCACTTTTTTAAATTAATTTGAGCTCAGGTTGCGCATCTTAATGCAAAGGAGTTTTAAGTTAAAAGGAACCTTTGTAATACATCCACTTCTTGATGTAGGTAACCTCTGTGGACAACCAGTATGACATAAGAAAACAATTGTGACATCATTATGTTGCTTCAAGGGATAGAATAGGGCAAGAAGTGGCCTATTGGGATAATGAATAATTAATCCCTATACTATTCTCCTTCTCCAGATTCTCTTACAGTCTGAATCATACTTTGAGAAAACAGTTGTGTGATATGTCAACCTGATTATCCTTAAAGGCATATCAGAACCATTTTCTCAAAGTATGACATATAGTCAAACAAATGTATTATCTAATATAAACAGTAGCTATGTGTTTAATAACACATGGATGTGCCTGTGGATTTCTACATGTAGATTTATACACCCATGTTCAAGTAGAAGTTCTTTGCAAGAGAGCATAGCTACTGTTATGTTTTGTATGTGTGTTCTTCTGGAGAAATGCACATACCATGGTGAAAGAGGAAGAGGATCTGAGAATATTCAGTTAGATCAGCTGCATTTATTAACCTATCCAAAATTTTTAAGCAGACATTTCTTTACATATGGGTATGAAAACATGAATAGACATGGAGCCTGACTCAAAGAATTATATCTGTGTCTAGTAGAGGTACACACAACATGAACAAGTAAATGAAATTCAAAGCAGTGCATTCTATGTAGAGCTACAACATACTTCTGTGGAAACCAAGGATGAGGTGACAGGAGAATCAGTAGTTAGGCACTTAATACCTATTCAGTAAAAGACACACTCCTAAGAATTGAGGCTATAAGAAGAATAAGATAGAGACCTAAGTATAAAGGAGTTAAAAGTCTATGAATTTGCAGAGAACAAGTACTTAGTGTCTCCGTCATATCTCACACACACCTACATCTCGAGTCTGTGTCCTCTCCCAGATCCTTTTATTTTAAACAGTTCTTACTAACCTTGTTCCTACAAAAGATGACAGACCATTTCTTCTTTTCAGTTTATTGTTACAATTCCATAGCCTCTCAAATGACAGAAATTTGAGTTGGGGATATTAAATGAATCTCATCACGCACTTAATACACATTTGTAAGTGCATATTATATTATCTGTGTCAGGTATGATTCAAAGCTAAAGTAGTAGCCAAAGTAGTAATTGGAGATCATCTGACTGTGCAGGGTAAAATCAAGCAATGTCCATTTTAGCATTCAGGTATTTTCTCTGAAGCCTTAATAGCAGAATGAAAACTTTTTTAGAGTGGAAAAGTACATGATATAGCTGAATATACTCAGATATTCTTCCTCTCTCACTACAGCAGGCACATTTCTCCAAAAGAACACACAGAGAAAACAACAGTAGCTATGCTCTATTTCAAAGAATTTGTACTTGAACATGTATGTATAAATCTATATATACAAATTCATGGGCACATGTGTGTGTTACCAAAATTTTTCCTATCTTCACTATAATTTTCTCTTATATTCTTTTTGTTTCTTTCATTTATTTACAAGTTAATTTTTTCTTCTATTTACTTTATATTTTCAATACATTATTTTTGCACTTACTCACTTTTGTATGCTAGTATAGCTGATTGAAAAAAAAATTTAAGCTAGGCATGGTTGTGCATGACTGTAATCCCAGCAAATCAGGAGGTGGAGGTAGAAAAATCGTAAGTTCAAGGCCAGAAGCAGACTGCACAATTTAGCAAGACACTGTCTCAAAACAAAAAATAAAAAATGGGCTGGGGGTGCAGCCCAGTGGTACAGCACTTGCAAAGTATGTGCAAGGCCCTGGGTTCAACTCCCAAGGACCACTAAAAAGGAAAAATTGTTTTTAATTGACATATTGACATATTTGTACTTATTTATGGGTCCATACAGTACTATATATATATATATATATATATATATATATATATATATATATATGCTGTTGTCATTAGGTGCCATCAAATCAAGTCCAACTCATAGCAACCTTATGTACAGCAGAACAAAACGCTCCCCGATTCTGTGTCAGGCACATGATCTTTATATGTTTAAGCCCATTGTTACAGACACTATGTCAATCCATCTAGTTGAGGGTCTTCTTTTTTTTCATTGAACTGCCACTCTTCCAAACGTGATGTCCTTCTCCAGGGATTTGTCCCTCCTAACTACATGTCCAAAGTAAGATGCAGTCTAGTCATCCATGCTTCCAAGGAGCACTCTGATTGCATTTCTTCTAGGACAGATCTGTTGGTTCTTTTGGCAATCCATGATGTATTCAATATTTGTCTCCAGCACCATAATTTAAAAGCATCTGTTCTTCTCCTGTCTCCCTTATTTGATGTCCAGCTTTCACAACCATATGATGCAACTGAAAGTACTGTGGCGTGAGTCAGGTGCACCTTTGTCTTCAATGTGACATCTTTAATTTTTAGCACTTTAAAGAGGTCTTTTGCCACAGTTTTTCCCAAAGCAATGAGTCTTTTGATTTCTTGACTGCTGTTTCCATGGGTGTTGATTGTAGAACCAAGAAAAGCAAAATCTTGGACAACCTCAACCTTTTCTCCATTTATCATGAAGCTGCGTACTGACCCAGTTGTAAGGACTTATGTTTTGCTGATGTTGAGGCACAATCCATACTGAAGGCTGTGTTCTTTGATCTTCATCAGTAAATGTTTCAATCCTCTTCATTTTCAGCAAGCAGAGTTGTGTCACCTGCATAATGCAGGTTTTTAATGAGTCTTCTTCTCTAATATATGTTCTTGATGCCCTTGTCAAAACTCAATTGGCTATAATTTTTTGATTTCCTATTCTTTTCTATTGATCTATACATTTTTCTTTTCTTTTCCTCTCCTATCTTCTCTTTTCCTTTCCTTTCCTTCTTTTTTGCCAGTACCATGTTGTTTTGATAACTGTAGTTTTGTAGTATATTTTGAAGTATTGTGATGCTGCTAGTTGTGTGTGTGTGTGTGTGTGTGTGTGTGTGTGTGTGTGTTCAGGATTGTTTTATCTATTCTTTGTCTTTTGTGCATCCACATGAATTTTGTGATTGTTCTGTGAAGACTCTCACTAGTATTTTGACTGAAATTGCAGCTATTTCTGACTTCAAAGCCTCTGCACACTTATTAATGCTATATTTATGCTCCATAATATAAAATCATTGAAGCATTTAATTTGATAAAACTAAACAAAATTAGTTTCACTAAGGCTTACATTCATCTTGTAAGAACATTTTCTTCTGCTTTTAAACTCACATGCTTTTCAGATGAGAGCTACAAATTCAGATTCTTTGACACACGTCTTATGAAAATATGGCTTGTTAGAAGCAAATTGATGCCGTTAATTTAATAAATCTACATATAGGCATTTTATATAATCTTCTAAGCACTTTCTTTTTCATCTTCCACCACCACTGGGAAACCACATTAAATCAAAAGCAAATGAAATCTGAACTTGAACAACCTTGATTTCACTTCCACATTTATATCCACAGAACTTTAAGATATTTTAAAGTTGACGAGGGCCTGCAGCCATAGTCCTGTGGCATCTGATCCCGTCAGATCTCAGAAGCTAAGCAGGGTCAGGCCTGGTTAGTACCTGCATGGGAGACCGCCTGGGAACACCAGAAGCTGTAGGCTTGGGAGAAGGACCTGGCAACCCTCTCCCAAAAATCAATCTGCCATTGAAAACCCTATGCACAGCAGAGAGGCACTGACAATAGTGTTTCCCCTGTTGTGCAGAGGGTTGCTATGAGTTGGATGCCAACTCTACAGCACCTAACAACAACAACAAAGTTGACGAAAATCAGATGCTCTTCTTTTGAAATTGTTTTAAACACTATAAGTTAGCTATTGCGCTCTGAGCACAAATTCATAAAATCCAAACCTCCCATTAGTTAAAATGCTTGACTCCTGATAATACTTTGACTGAAATTCATTCATTAAAAAATTAGACCATGAAAGTTCCCAAGGAATTTATGCCATATGTTCTTTAATGTAAAAACTATAATTTACATTTCCACAATCTCTACATAAGACCAATTAGAAATTAGATCTTGGGGAGCAGGGTTTTGCTTCAGATAATGAAGTCACCACGCAAGACCTAAGGGATTCTAATTCAAGCCAGTTCCTTTACAAAATCCTGTTCCGGGTTTTAGCTTTCTAATGGATTTCCCAGGTTGGTGACACACCACACAAAAAATACCATTTCCTTATTTTTTTTTTCCTCTTGAACTTCCTGCTCTTACTGTGCAGGCTTAGTTCATATTATTTGAGTTTACTTATTGTGGTTTGCATAAAATTATCCTTCACTCATCTACCCATCGTAGATAATGGTTATTTGCCTATAAATCTAACAGGTACTGAGTTTTATTTACCAGCCTGCTCTGTGGGCACTTTCTGAACAAATGGGCAGTTGTTCTGAAAACATTTTCCATTTTTATGACATTTGGAACTGTTTTGCCTTGTTGCTTTGTGTGCTTTTAGCAGCTTGAGACTCCTTCTTTCATGGTGTTTACTCTGGAACTGGTGTGAACAGAGGCTCTTAGAAAGGGTAGAGTGTTAATATCCTGGAGTGTGTCTTGCTGAGTCTAAAAGATTGCTTCTTTAGGCTGCTGGGAACTGCAGGCAAAGCAGACCTTTTACAACACACCCAAACATTCCTACTCATGAATGGTTACACTCCTACGCTCAGCCTCTCACGCTCTCTGATTTCACTTGTGCACAAACAGGCCAGGAAACTTGACCCCATGTTGCCTGGAACGGTTGTTTTGCATTTGTTTCTAGACTATATTGGACTGAACATATGTTTCTCATTAATGCTCATATTTGATTGTTTTAAGTAATTTAAAAAAATAAATAAATAAACCTGTATCAAAAATTGTCATTTTGTGTTAAAGAAACACATACTCCCTTTGGGGGAGTAAATAGAAAAACAAAATGAAATGAAATATTTTTGCCTCTTTACATGTGCTGCCATAAATGAGAGTGGCATTAAGATGTAGTCATACATTTGAAGTTCAAGGGAAAATAGCTTTTGAACAAATCAAGCACAAAGTAACATTACTTATACAAAGAAACTCATTTAAAATAGAACCCATTAATGAAATGTGATTTAAAACTATGTCTGCTTTAAATATACATTCAGAATTAAGTTACTGGGCCAGAAACTGAAAGTTCAGTAAGCTGAAACCTGAATATAATAACTATAGCTTTGGAGGTACATTTATTGTTTCAACTTATGAGGGCGGTATGATTTGGTAAATTATCATTCCCAGTATAATGTAATTAGACCTAAAAAAACTTCATGAATTTCCATAAGTGCAGTTATTTGAATCTGCCTTTATTTTACTCAGGAATGTAAAGGCCATCCCTGAACTCAGCCTAATTCTGCTGTAGTTCCTTTAAGACAAAAGGAAAAAATGCTCTAGCTAGCCAGCTATCATCATCTGTCTACACATCTGAACCTCAGCAGCGAAGTCAAGTCTATCAAGACCCAGATAACAGATTGACATTGCCTTCTGACTCTTACTATTCTTCCGGTTAATTTCATCTTACACATTTAGATTGTATTTTGTGCACTAATTATGTTCTTTTTAAATTTTCTATATTTTATGATACTTTGACCTCTGGGGGGCCCTCGGGGACCAGAGAGGGATTGCTCGCCCCAAAATTAGTTAATTCCTTAGACATAGCAAGCAACTTGTCTGAGAGCATGCCATTGATAAGAAGCCAGCCAATCAGAGTCCACACCCCAATCACCTCCTTTATCAAACTCTCATACACCAAGCCAGTGCTCCCACTACCTGAAGTCACTCCAGGCCCAGGTATCAGACAGCTAGGAACCACTCCTATAGTCAAGAATCTGCTAAAATCATTCACACTATCGAATGCGAAGCTTACCCAGTATAGCCCACCTCACCCATTCCTTCCAATGAAAACACCAGTACAGGCTCTGGCTGTACTTGCCCCTACTTTTTTCTGTCTCCTGACTTAATTGATTACTTCTCCATGTGGTCTTATGCAGAATGGCATTCCCCTTCTCTTGGGAACTGTAAGTAACAAATGATCTTTTCATTGGAATCATTTCTTAATCTGTTGGCCTCATCATCCTTCATTAAGACAAATCCAGGATACATTTTTGTACATTTTGGCATCCTTCCCTGTCATTGATTCCTGGCCTCTCCCTAACACTTTTTGACTCAGGACTGTGGCTATTGTTATTATTATTAAAGCCCTAAGAAGGTTGCTATGAGTCAGACCTGACTGGACAGCACCCAACAATAACAAAAACAATTTAGGCGTTGAATTGAGGGCCTCACAGATACTTTGAAAGCACTCTACCACTAGGTTACACCCTCAGCCCATTTTAATTTTTTTAAATTTTGAGACAAGTTCTTGCTAAGTCACACAGGCTGCCTCTAGCCTCCAATTTGCAATCCTCCTGCCTCAGCCACCTGAGTTACTGGGATTACAGGCATGGCCCACCATGCCTTGCACTATGGCTAATATTATTAGACACCATCAGACACTTTCTTTTGCTTAAGGTGTGTTCTTATAAAACTCCAATTACAGAGGAGTCTTTTGGATTAGGAGTAGTTAAGCATCATCCCAGCACCTGGCCTTTATGGTGAAGATGCTTCATCCTACCAAACCTAGCCCAATTTCTACCACTGCCTCAGGAAAGGAGGTGAGTTCAACCATCAGGTCCTTCTCCTGTTGGACCTACCACAGGTCCTACTTCTATGTCATGCTCACAGATAGTCTTACGGCACTAATTGTGTTTCAGATCTCACATCTCCCATGGATTATGATAACCTGTGTTCAAAATTCCAAGCTCATATCTGTCTTTCTTATATATTCTCTCTACCTCCTCCCCTCAAAAGTCTCTCTGTCATCTACCCAAAGTCCTTCCAATCCTTAAATCCTGCATGAAATATTCTTCAGTCATACCCTCTCCCTGCATTTGATTATATTTCACTTAACATTTTCTCCTTTTTTTTTTTTTTTTTTGTATTTTTCTCTCTGTTTCACATACATCTTTCTTATCTAGGAGGATTATTAGTTTTCATTGTTGTGGTTGTTTTGTGTTAGTTTTTGCAATACTGGGCAGTTGAACCCAGGGCCTCAAGCATGCCTTACAAATGCTCAATCATTGAGCTGCACCCCTGTTGCTGTTGTTGTTGTTAGGTACCATTGAATTGGGTCTGACTCACAGCGACCATTATAGGGTTTTCAATGGCTGATTGTTTCGGGCCCCAAGCCATAACCAAATACCAAAGTCTGAGTGGCTTAAATGATGGAAATTAATTTTGTCATAGTTCTCAAGGCTGAAATCCCAGATCAGCACCTGACTGGCTTGGTTCCTGGGGAGGGCTCTCCAGGTGGCTTATAAAAAGGCTGTCTTATCACTGTGTCCTCACACGTCCTTTTTGGTTTGTGAATATGGGAAGAGAGCTGTCTGTTGTTTCCTGTAGGGACACTAATATCACAGGATCAGAACCTTATCCTTTTGACATCACTTCCCTGGAGGCCTCACCTCTAAATAGACCCATTCTGGGAGTTAGGGCTTCAACCTAGGAATTTTAACACATACACCCCAAGAGGCTTTAACAACATTTTTATATCTGAAAACAAGGATAATACCAGCCAGAATTTCTTCCCAAACACTTCCAAAGGGCTGAACCAGGTTAAGTACTCAAAAATAATTATTGCATTGAATTCTAAGTAAATAGCCTTATTATATGTATTTATGAAATTGATATCTCAGGACAGTAACTTTATGTCACCTGAGACTCTGGAGTTAACTTTTCAGGCTTTTGTTTTTGCTGCTCAGTTTGTCCATTGCCAATACAATTAGCATGAAAGAGCCTATTATGTGAAATGCTCTCTCCCTTTAAATATTTCCAGAGGAATCAGGTTATTTATTATACTGGCAACATAGCTGGGAGTCCAGCATGAAAATCTCAGAGTTCTATCTAAAATAGGAGAGGCCCTTTACAAATAAATACACATAATATAGAGGCCGGTTTTATTCCACTTCGTATTTAGATACTTCTTTTTCAGTAAGTTCTATCCTGTCCATTCCATAGCTGTTAGACTCTATCTGTTAATACTCTTGCAGATAAAACATAAGTTGCTTTTTGGTGAGTATTAGATAAAAACTTCAATTGAGCTTAAATTGCCTTCCCAGGATACCCTTTAGAACTTCAGTCCTTCCTGATTGCTGCATCATGGATCTTTGGACATTGCTATTAGGTGCCAATGAGTGGGGTCTGACTCATAGTGACCCTATGTAAAGCAGAACAAAACACTACCTGATACCATGCCAGCCATACCATCTTTTTCATGTTTACGCCCATTGTTGCAGTGAGTATATCAATCCATCTAGTAGAGGGTTTGCTTATTTTCTTTCTTTCTTTTTCTTTTCTTTTTTTTTTTTTTGACCTGCCACTCTCTCCAACATGATGTCCTTCTCCAGGAACTGGTCCCTCCTAAAAACATGCCCAAAATATATAAGATGCAGTCTAGCCATCCTTGCTTCTGAAGCGCACTCTGGTTGCACTTTTTCTCAGACAGATCTGTTGGTTCTTTTGGCAGTCCATGGAATATTCAATATTCATCTCCAGTACCATAATTCAAAAGCATCAACTCTTCTCCTGTCTCCCTTGTTCAATGTCCAGCTTTCACAACCATATGATGAGACTGAAAATACCATGGCATAAGTCTGGCACACCTTCATCTTCAATATGACATCTTTTCAACTCTTTAAAGAGATATTTTTGAACAGTTTTTCCAATTCTACTGCCAGTTATTACCAAACCTTTTTTTGATTTACCCCTAAATTTCCCTTTTCTTCCTTCCTTCCTTTCTTTCCTTTCCTTTCTTTCTTTCTCTCTTCTTCCTTCTTCATTCCTAGTTAAGTAATTGTCAGGTTTTAGTACAAACACATTTTTTTCTCTAAACATTCTTTTCCATTTGAATTCTTATTTTCAGCTAATATAACTTATTTTCATTTAATTCTTATCTTGTGGATCATATTAGAAACTTTGGAATCACTTTCGATTTCTTCCTCTTTCACATCTCTCATATGTAACTGTTTCCTGAATCATGGTGACTATTTCTCTTAAATACCTCTAATTTATCATTCAAAAAGCATTTACCGAGAACTTTTTATATGCCAGACACTAGGAATTTGATGGTAAATGAGATTGGCCAGTCCCTACGCTCACTGGTTTTACACCACTGGGCAGTAAGTTTTCTCTGATTAGGAAGTGCTAGTTACTCTGAGCCCAGGGTAATGAAGAACTAATCAGGGAAAAGGGAATACAGAAGGAAGAGCAGGTGAAAAGTCACAGTACAAAAGAAACAATGTCTACCAGTGAGCTGGAACCAACTTCAACAATTGCACCTGCCTTTTGAGTGATCCCTTCTAATGAACCTTCCATCTACTCAGAAAACTTTCTTCCTACAACCCAGGCTTGATTAGCACATCTTTGTTTAAAAGCTCTTGATGGATTTCTATTCCCTACCGAATAAAGTTCAAACTCAGCATGTCAGACTGCCTCACCTGCCCCAACCGTGTGTGGGATAGCTCCAGTCACCCCTTATTACTTGCTATTTCCCAATTAAAAAGATGTTTGACACTTCCTTGAAATTTCCTCTTCTTCCTACATTTGTTCACTTACACTCATTTTAGATTCAGCTTTAATGTCATTTCTCTGAAAATTTTCCTGACTCTCCAAATTCTCAAATAAATTTAATTGCTTTTTGGTCTTTGTTTTGATAGCTTGTTACAGCTCATGTTATTTATATGACTGCCTTCCTAGCTAGACTGTACATTTCTCAAGCCTTCTGATGTTTTACTTCATTTTTGTAGCTCGAAAAGCAGTGCCTAACATATCATCAATGTGCAGTAAATATGTGCTGTATTGAGTTTATTCTTTCACAAGTACCCTTTTCTCTTCTCACTGAAATCAATGCAATTGACTCCTTTTGTCTGACTTTTCTCCTTCCCATTTTAGATTCCATTTATCCATTAAACTCAGGCTTTGCATTTAACCAAGAAAACTCTTTAATAAAGAGGCAACTACTTGTGGAATGCACTTACTATAGTGACTCATAGGTAACAAAATCACTTCACAAATATTCATTCAAAGGGAGAATGATTAATCTTAAATAAAATTGGGCTTAAAATAACATTCCTTTCTGTACATAGAAACTGATGTACTGATATTAATTTCCAAAGTCTAAAATAATTTTGTCATTTGACAGCTCTAATTGCTACTTTTTTCGTATTTCCCCCCACTAATTAGGGCTTAAACATAAAAAAAGATTGTGCATGGCACAGTGTCAGATAGTGTTTCTGTTGTATGTAGGGTCGTTATGAGTCAGACCTGACTGACAGCACCTAATAACAAACAACAATTAACTTAATAAATTACTTATTAAATAAAATAAATAAATCTAGTGTCCAGTTTGATTTAGAAGTATTTATACAAATTTTCAGGCAAAAATGTCAAAATCACCATAAACCATTACTGTTGGCAAGTAAACAATATTCTGAATTTCTTCATGTTTTAGAATACCCTATATCTAAACTACCTATTTAAAAATTACATGTACAGCTGAGCACAGTGGCACATACCTGTAACTCCAGCTACCCATGAAACAGAGATAGGAGGATCATGAGTTCAAGGCCAGAGGCAGCCTACATAACTCAGCAAGACCCTGACTCAAAATGAAGACTAAAAACTGGATGGGTTGGGAGTGAATCCCAGAGGTAGAGCACTTGCAAAGTATGTGAAAGACCCTTGGTTCAACCCCCAAGTACTGCAAAAAAATTATGTAAACATTGCAACACAGGTATATGTAATTCCTAAATGTATATACTCATATGTATCTATGAATTATTCTTCATCTGAAGGATTCTGTTTTATATACTTTCGTACTTTTGCTTAGGCGAGGGATTAGCCCAGTTGGTAGAGTGCTGCTCTGCACTCTATGAAGCCCTGGTTTGATCCTCAGCACTGCAAAAATGGGAGAAGGATATGACGGCCCACTCTCAAAACAATCCCAAACTAATCAGCCATTGAAAACTCTGTATGTCTATGAGTTGGACCCGACTTGACAGCACCTAACCACAACTTTTGCTGTTTTCTTTGCCTAGAATATTTCTTTTTAATTGCTTCTACTGTAAGAAAAACCTTTATTATTGTCTCTTCCCTAAAGCATTTCCTAAACCTCTTGATGAATTTAGAGTATTAACAGATTCTGCTTTTATCTTTATTAGAGCACAATCTACATTATATTGAAATTATCTTATTACCTATCTTTCCCAAATAAGTGTAACTCTTCAAGGAAAGGATGCATGTTACATTAATTTATTTTATTCCAGCATTCTTGACACACAATATGTATTCAGTGAATTTTTATTAAGTTGCTAAATTTTGATGCTTGATATATTTTATATGCCAAATGTATTTTCTGGGAGGGTATCACTAATCACATATGTGAAGCTTGTCTTGGATTCTGCTCTAATCTCCTTTCTCCATTGCTCTCATCCTTTCTCCATTGCTCTCATGCTTTTCCATTAGTCTTCCTTTATGATCAGAAGTATGTCTGGCATATTCATTAATGAGGGATGGATTGCATAATTTTAGACAACAAATCATTTGCCTAGGAAAGATCTGATTTGGTTGGTAAGGGCTTTTAAATCATGCTAAGTGTGCTACTGCCTGGCATTGCTTTTTGTTGCTACCATTAAATAATTTGGGAACTCCATAAGTCTATTCACTGTGAATTCTTCAAAGCTTCCCATATAACCAATTGAATTTGGAGAAGTTCTAACTAAAAATAATTCAAAGTTCCTTTTGATTTCTCTAACTGAAAGTTTCCTGATGTATCCATCAGGAAGTTTGATGTTTTGATTTCTTGATCCGTCCAGTGTTTACTATTTAGTATACTGATTAATTATCATGTAAATTTCTACCCAGCTGTGCAAAGTAAACAACCAGAATAGTCTTATAGTTCTACACATTTTTGCATGCCATCTGAGAACTTATCTAGTTTGGTTCCTCATTGCCTTAGTTCCCAGATCCCCTGTCATTTATTTTTTTTTCAAGTCATAGAAGACTAATTCTTTTTCAATATTAATTAATTTATTTTTCAATTGCTACTAATTGTGCATATTTATGAGATACAGTGTGATGTTTTGATCCATGCATACATTGTAGAAAGATTTAACCAGGCTAATTTATATAAGCCTCACCTTACTAACTTACCCCATTTTTAAAACACTATAGATTTTCATGATCCTGTAACTTAGCCTATATAGTTTGCTCTCTCTGGATTTCCCTACTCTTGTTTATCTCTCTTTAACATTTTGATTCATCTTTCAGTGTCAGTTCTCCTGGGAAAATAGTAACTGACTCTTATAGTTCTTGTTAAGTGCCCTTGAGTTGGGTCTGACTCATAGAGACCCTATATAGGGTTTCAAAGGCTGACTGTTTCAGGATTGTTTTGGGAGTGGGCTGCCATAACCTTATAGAATGAGTTACTCCTTCTTATGCTTCCCTAGGACTTTTGTCTAGATTATAGATTTTATTATAGTGCTATAGCTTGTTATGGCCTGCAGCTGCAGCCTTGTGGCATCTGATCCTGTCAGATCTCGGAAGCTAAGCAGGGTCGGGCCTGGTTAGTACTTGGATGGGAGACCATCTGGGAATATCAGGTGCTGTAGGTTTGGGAGATGGACCCGGCAACCCACTCCCAAAAATGAATCAACCATTGAAAACCCTATGAACAGCAGAGATGCATTGACAATAGTGTTTCCCCTGTTGTATGTAGGGTCGCTATGAGTCAAATACCGACTTGACAGCACCTAACAACCACAACAATAGCTTGTTATATCCTTGTCTGTATCTCTTATTATAGTATGAATACTTTAAGATAAAGGATTGTGTCTTCCTTGTTATTTGCTTCTTCCTACTCACCCCATTTTAGTTCCTAGAAACCTACAGTTATATTTGCCTTACACTCTATGAAGGGCTATAGCAATTGAAGGCAGTGAGTTAAATGAACCAACATATATAAAACATTTTTTTCTGAGCTATAGGACCACATTAGCTTTAGTGTTTCATCTATGTTAATGGCATTAGCCAAGCAATTTCTTTGTTTCCAACAAAATTGAGGGAAGATATAATCAAATTGTTTGCTGGCATATTATTAAAGTGGTTTTTGATGATTAAGCATATAGAAATTTTTGGCATATGAAATAATATATAAAAATAAATGTATAGTTATATTGTCATAAACTTTCACCCACTATGATAACTATATCTCAATGTCTATATTTATTAAAATAATACATATTACTATACATAAAACAGTATATGTTACTATAATCATAAACTGATGCTAATCACCTGAGCCAGATTCTAGATGATAGTAGAGAAAATGCATAAATTGAATGGGTGGTTAATTGATTGATCTCAAGACTATGCAACTTCTGAAATTCATTTACTTATTTCATGTTCATGACTAGCCTTTGCAGTCATAGAGGCAAAGTAGATGCTGACCATGGTGCTGAAGATTTAAATTAATATGCAATGGCTCTTAGGCACATGGTCTTACACATCACAAAAATCTATCAGTTCCAGTCTAGCATAAGTGTAATTCATTTAATAGATTGTATATTGACAGGTGCCTCTACATATATAGTGCAGCTGGGGTTTAGCTCAGTTGGTAGTATGCTGCACCACACTCTCTGAGGACCTGGGTTTGATCTCCAGCTCTGCAAAAAAACAGAAGGACATGACAATCCACTCCTGACGCAATCTTGAAACAATCAGGCACTGAAAATCCTATGAGGGTCACTATAAGTCAGACTTGACTCAACGGCACCTGACAACAACAACATCAAATCTACAATTCTTTTGGTCCATTCCAACTTGTATTTATCAATGCAGAGTAGATTGAAGTACAAATACCAGTACCAATAAACATTTATGACAGGCAAGTCTCTTCACTGGGGAAAATCAATGTTATTGTATAGAAATATATTCTCATGTTCACTTATCGGATACATTTTTGCATTCAGACGTATTTTTAACCCTTATGGTAAGAAAAGAGGTAAGATGTTTATAACGTTTAAGTTCTGAATTAAGCAGACTGGAGGACATTGATCTTGAGATATATCAAACATATATTTTTCCTATTATGTCAGCTCCTAAATATATGTGAATTTTTATGTATATGTATAACTTAGGACTAAATAGAATCTCAACCTAGAAGTAGTGAAATGACATGATACAGATTCTTTTCAAAGTCTCTTTAGAGAAAGATCACTGGATAGTAGAATCTACATCTAGAGAACCAAAAGAACAAATCTTTCAAGCACTGTTGCTAATATATTTTAATACAGTATAATTTCACATAAGATTGAGATTATAAATCTAAACATATTTTTTAAACAACAACTTCCTGTGCAAATACACAATTTCATTCTTACGATTTCAAATTGTGTCTTATTTTTAAGGCTTTGCATTTTCTATCCTACTGTTCAAATTAAGGTGTACACAGAATCATGGTATATAAAGACTTTCTCAGGGATAAAATGCTTGAAATAGATTAAAGTAATAAATGTCTAGGTCTTTGAATTTGATACTTACTTGCTCCCAAAGCAGACCTGGGAACACATCTACTTTAGGGTGTCAAGTGTTACTTTCCCACCTCCCTTTTCATAGCTGTTCTTTTCTCACTTCCCTCAAGAATGACATCCATTTACCCATTCTGGATATTATGATGATAAATTTTTCTGGGGCATAAAAATCTCAATAATTCTAAACAATGGGTTGATTTTAAATATGAATGTATTATTGAAGATATAATTGCTTTTGGATAACAAATCTATTTGCAAATAAAATTTCTACTTCTTTGCTACCAATAAAATTGAGGGAAGACATAATTGAATTGTTAAGTGATACATTATTAAAAGTAGTTTTTGATGATCAGTCATATAGAACTTTTTGACATACACAATAATAAATGTAAATAATTATATAGGTATACTTTCATGGACTTTCATTCTATTACTATGATAACTATTCAGTGTCTTTATCTGTTAAAACAAATTATAATAGAATTTGTGGTGATATCTGTCTCATGATAGTGTGCGCTATTTATCCAGAATACATTTATAATTGAAAATATAAAGCCTCATCTTACTTAAATGAATTTTCATTGAAAATTTCATCTTACTCAAACTTATTTGTCAAGTCATAATAATATTGATATTTTGACTTCTTATTTTTATTTATTTATTCATCTATTTATTTATTTATTTATTTATTTATTTATTTATTATTTGTGCAGTACTTGATATTGAACCCACAGCCTCTTGCATGCTAGGCAAGCATTCTACCACTGATCTACATCTTCAGCCCCCTTTTTATTTTTCTGAGACAGGGTCACACTAAGTTCTGCAAGCTGGCCTCTGACATTAAACCTGTGATGTTCCTGCCTCAGGCTTGAGTAGCTGGGACTATAGTTGTGTGCCATGACACCCAACTTTGACTTCTTAATTTTGGACTGTCCAGGATATTTATTTCTATCTAAAGCCAATCCTTCATTTATTTCATCTTGGGGCATTATATTCCATTAATATGCTGATAACTCCCAAATATATATCTATAAGCTCCCTCTGAACTCAAGTACTATGAAGCTAACCTTTTCCTCAACATCTACCACGTATCTGACGTTTTAAACTACCCAGGTTTTCTCTAAACTTATTCTGCCAACAGATTTTGTGTTAGTTGAGGGAAACTCCATCCCCCCAGTAGTTTGGCCTCCAAAACTTGAGCTTATTTTTGATTCTTCCCTTTCTTTTATATCCTATGTCCACTCTGTCAAGAATCTTCTGCCCTTTACTTTCAAGGAGTGTCTGGAATTTCATGACTTTTCCTTACCTCACTGCTAACAACTTGGCTCAAGCTCCCATCTTATCTGAGTTAATGCAGTAATTTTTACTTTCTGCTGTTCTGGTGTGTGACCCCACAGCTTCATGCATGCTTTGTAAGACCTCAATCACAGAGCTGCACCACTAGCCCATATTTTACTTTTATTTTGAGACAGGGTCTCTCTAAGTTACACAGGCTGCCTCTGGCCTCAAACTTGAAATCCTACTGCCTCAGTCTCCCAAGTCACTGGGACTACAGATGTGCACCACTACGCCCAGCATTGATGCAGTAATTTCTTTGCTGGTGTCCCTGAGTCTATACTGGCTACTTTATAGTTTGTTTTGTATTAGCAGCCAGCATCCTGTGGATGAATTGTGTCATGTGATATTACCCTTCCCATTGTCCTATAAAGATGTCCTCAAAATTCTTCCTTGACAAATTGACCCCCAAGCTCAGATACGAGCAGTAAGCAGGGGTGAACTAGAAGCATAAGTGGAGAGAAAGAAACCTACTCCTTATCAGAGTAAATTCAACACTGTTGCTGTGCTCAGATAGTTGGGTAAACATTGTTCTAGAGGTTTCTTTCAGGATGTTTTTAGATGAGTTTAACATTAAAATTTGTGAACTTTGAGTAAAGCAGATTACTCTATAATGTGGGTGGGCCTTGTATAATTAGAGTATGTCTTGAATAGAACAAATAACCACCCCCAAGCAAAAGGGAATTCTATCAGCAGTCTTCAGACTGGAATTGTAACTTTGGCTCTTCTCTGGGTCTCCAACCTGTTAGCTTTCCTCCCTCCCTACCCACTCTGTATTGTTGTTGTTGTTGTTCTTGTTGTTGTTAGGTGCCCTGGAGATGGGTCTGACTCAGAGTGATTCTATGTATAACAGAATGAAATACTTCCTGATTCTATGGTATGCCTAGCACTAGGTCAGCGCTTTTCTGCTATTCATAGGCTTTTCAATGGCTGGTTGTTTCAGGAGTGGGCTGCCAGGTCCTTCTACCATTTACATAGGGCTAAGGATGGAACCCAGGGCCTCAGAGAGCACAGAACAGCACTCTGTCAACTAAGTTAAACCCCAGCCCACCTCCTCTATATACAGACATATATACACACTCTATATACATATTCACATGTACACATATATACACACATGTACACTCTATATACACACACAGTAATGTGTGCATATATGGTAGTGTGTATATGTCTCTCCCTAATTCCAGTTGGTGGGGGGAGAGAGAGAGAGAGAGAGAGAGAAACTACATGCATGCAGGTATGCACATGCCCACAGACAGACACAGACAGACAGACAGACAGACAGACACACACACACACACACACACACACACAGACACCTTTTACTGGATCTGTTTTTCTGGAGAATCATAACACTATCATTTAAAAAAGATTTCACTTTTAAAAGACCATGATACCTACTGTCAAAATATGTACTCATTTATATAGTAATACAACAAAAAGAGATCAGTAAAGTAAATATTTAGGTTTTCTGTTTCTCTTAAAATTTTTGTTTTTATTTTCCCAATATATCCATTTATCTAAGCTTTAAAATTATTGATATAATATATGAATTTTAGATTTTTATTGTCTATGTAGTTTTACCTCATTTTAAAATTTGTTATATGCTATGCATGATTTCTCTTTTTATCTTTATTAGTATTTCCAGATGTTTGACTACTTTATTAATCTTTAAAAAGTATCAGCTGTTGGCTTTAGGCTTTTTATGTTGTTTCTTTGTTTGATAATATTAACTTTTGTTTTTATCTTTATATTTTCCTCTATTATGTGTGGAATATTTACTTATTACTTCTCAATGTTTTTACTAGTATGTTTAATTAGTTATTCATTATATGGTCACTATCCATCATCTCAAGCCCTTTGTGTCAATATGTTTCAGAATTTAATATTTTTGGATTTTAGCATGTCAGTATGTTATACGTACTGTCTATTATAAAAATCTCCAGTGGAGTTTTGCTAATACTTTGTGTTCATAAATATTAAGAAAATAAAAAAGACAGTCTCAGATAAGTAATGTTTTGGTATTAAATTGATTTTAAGGACTTTTGGTAATGCAAAACTATTAATGAAGGACTATGGACTATATTGCCACAGCTTTGTCACACCAGTGACTTTGTTGTTACTTAGCTCTAATTTTCCAAATGGTTTATTTGTTAACCCACAATGTAGTTAGAAATAAGTTCAGTTTCCAAATGTATGGAGATTTGGGGTGATCTTTTAATTTTTTGAGGTATAATACAAAGAGATATGCTCAAATCCTTAAGTGTACCATTCAATCCAATGGTTGTATAAGCCACACCTGTATCAAGACAAAAATTTTGTTTAATCTCACAAAATTCCTATATGGTCCTTCCGATCAATTTTCTCCCTTCAGCCATCTCCTAATCTGGTTTCTAACATTGTAACTTAATTTTACCATCTGAAAATTTTATGCAAGTATAATCAAAGACTATGCACTTTTTATATCATGGATCTTTCACATAGAAAATGTGGACACTGTGTTATTGCATGTATCAGTAATTTGTCCTTTTGTTGCTGCTGAATAGTATTCATTTGAATATACTATAACCCTTTTATGGCTACTAGTGCTAGAACTACTATAAACAAGAGTTTTTGTGGTCAAATGCTGTTATTTTTCTTGGGTAAATGCCCATGAGTAGAACTGATGTTTTACATAGTAGATGGACAGTTAATCTTTTAAGAAATTGCCAGTTTTCTCAAGAAATCTTACCATTTTTCATTCCCAACAGTAATATATTAGACTTCCAGTTGTTCTCATCCTTCCTAATGTTTGCTGTTCATGATGTTTTTCCTTTAGTCATTTTTGTATGAGACCCACAATGCCACTGTGGTTTTAACTTGGATTTCTGTGATCACTACTGTTGTGGAGTTTTTTGTGTGCTTATATATCACGTGTGGGCTGGGATTTAGCTCAGTTGGTAGAGTGCTGCGCTGCAGTCTCTGAGGTCCCAAGTTCAATTCCCAGCATCGCAAAAATGGGAGAAGGGGCTGGCAATCCACTCCCAAGGCAATCCCGAAACAGTCAGCCATTGAAAACCCTGAGGGTCGCTATGAGTCAGATACCGACTCAGTGGCACCTAACAACAACAACAACAACAACAATATATCACGTGTAGATCTTTTGTTACTTATTCACTGTTTTTGTTGGATTGTTTTCTTTTTATTACTGCATTGTGTCCTTCTGTTGTTGACTGAGGATCCAACCCACATTGTGCTTCAAATCCACATCTGATTTTGTAGTTCTCTAAAATGATTGAAAAGGTATGGATTAGATTTGAGAATATACAGTATATGATATTCTCTCCCACTTTCTTGACTTTTCATTTACTTACTGTAATCTTTCAATGAGGAGAAAGTTTTATTAATTTGATGAATCTCAATTTTTTTCTTTTGTAATTCATGTCCACTCCAAACAATCTTTGCCTACAAATGTCATAAAGATACTTCATGTTTTCCTCTAGAAACTTTATTTATTTTAGCTATTATACCAGTACTAAGATCTATCTCATGTTAATTTTTGTATATGAGATGGAGGTCAAAGTTCATTTTTCATATCGATATCCAATTATTCTAAAACCATTTGTTAAAGAGATATTCTAATTCCAGTTGAATTATTTTAGTGCAGTTATGAAAATCATTTGATTGTGCACATGTGAGTCTAGGTCAGGATTCTTTATTCTGTTCCATTTTCTACCCTTTCACCAATAACACACTGTCATGATTACTGTAGCCTGAAAATGTTTCAAAATAGGATGCTATGAATCCTCCAATATTGTTCTTTGTTTTTGAGATTGTTTTGTGTATTTTAGGTCCTTTGGTTCAGAACAAAAATTGTGATAGAGCTCTAGAAAGTATATAAGATTTTGAAAAATGGTTTTTGTGTTCTTTCCTCAATCTCTGCTCCATTTTATTGTGCCTATTCTTATTTCACCTTAAGTCAGATTTCCTTACTTCCATGTACAGAGGGTGCTGAAAATGCATGCACATCTTGAGACGAAAACTTTCCACTTTACTGTTTTAAGAATGCATCATGTGCATGTTCTGCTAACTCCTGTCTCACTTGCACCTGTTTGGTAGACTTCTGTGACACATGTATAAACTGTTCCAACACCACAGCAGAAGAAGCAGGACTTGTTCCTGTGCGAGGCCTATTGGATCTTCCTTTGTGCACATCACACACTGTACCTTGCATCTCAAACTTATCACAAATGTGTGTAATTGTTAGGCGTGTTGGAGGTTCTATTGTAGACTCATACTTCTATTGTTGTTGTACTTCCACAACATTCTCCAATTTCAAATACCATTTCAGAATGGTCTTGTGGTCCTAGAATGACAGCCATGCCTCTGCCCTTTTCTTTGACTGCTCTGCCTGTCACATGGCACTAGCATTCAGAACCAATGCATAATAATTCAATTCAACTTTGAAAAGTAACACACAGATATCATCTCTGAAGATATGCATACATTTCTTTTGGCACACCCCCTTCTCCCCACAGTATTCTTTGTTTTAAAAATTCCGACACGAACTTAAGTTTATGGGCACTATGCATATCCTGAGGGATATGTTTTCACACCCTACAGTAAACTCAGAAAATTCTTCTGAGAGCTGAAGTTCCCATGTGACCTTCCCAACCTTTACATGGAATTCATTCCTTTTCTGACAATCTTCCCACTGGCTTTGGAGTGCAGTTGTGGGAACTAAAGAGGGCTCTGTTTGGATCTAAGGGTCTCCACTGTACTTTTCTTATCCCAAGAGCACATTTTATTTTATCATTAGCACCTGATCTAACTTGTCCAGTCCTGTAGTTTAGCTATAGGAACATGGCTTGTCTACTATTAATTTTAAGCAGCACTTAACCTATACTGGCATGATAACCACTACTGTCAGGAGAAAAACTTTGACTATGTGGTAGCGTTGGACAGAAATAGTGGCATGTGTACTAAACCAAATCCTCAATCAAGTGGGGCAGCCAAAGGTCAAGCTTACGTTTCAAGGTTGGTCTGAGAAACAGATCAGCATCAGGGAAGTCACAGGTGCACCAAACTGAGAGAAAGTCAAAAATACAGATAATTAGATCACGTTTCTAGGCTAACGTTAGAAATATTAAAAAGCCAAGTTTCTAAGGCAAATAGAGGACCCCAGCATATCAGAACACAGGACTGCAGAGGTGGATTGTTTAGCTGAGGTCAATAAGTCATAGATGAGCACTGGAGAGAAAGAAAAAGTTCACTGACTTAGATTTCAAGCCAAAGACTGCATAGCATCAAAGAGGTAGGTAACCAGCAATAGTAGGAGTGCCTCAAAGCTTTTCTCCACTTTTTTTTCCCCCTTAATTAACTGCAGTAGCAAAGCCACATTTTAACTGGGGCAAAGGGAGAGGGAAAGAGCCAGGAAAGAGCAGGTAGGGGGCTACCCATTCACATTGCTTCCTCAAATACCTTTTCATCCTAGTCTCAACAGCCAGTACACCAATGAATTGACTGTAAAACACTAACAACATAACTGCATGCCATGGCCAGCAACTTGGGAGGCTGAGGCAGGAGGATGGTGAGTTTGAAGTCAGAGGTGGTTGGCACAACTTAGCTAGACCCTGTCTCAATAAATAAATAAATAAATAAATAAGTAGGTAAATAAATAAATTAATTAATAAGGGGCTGGAGGAGCAGCTCAGAGGTAGAACACTTGCCTAGCATTGCAAGTCCCTGGGTTCACCCCTGCCCAAGGACTGCAAAAACAAAACAAAGCAATACAAAACAGAACAAAACAACCCCCCCAGCAGTGGTGTCAAATTTACTCTGATAAGAAATAGCCTTTTTTCTGTCCATTCGTGTTTCTAGTAATCCCTGCTTACTCGTCATATCAGGGATTGGGGGGTCACTTTGTCAGGGGAGTCTTTGAGTAGATCCTACCCCCCTCTGATAGCCTCTCTTAGTAGTATATGCCTCTCTGAGTGCTTATCATGGAGACACACACTTACACAAGTGTGCCTTATCGCTTTCATTTCTATCACCCTCACTGGACTTCCTAAAGATGTGTGTTTAGGCATCAACTTTTGTTACATATGAGCTCCAGCCCAAGCACCAACATTGCCTGATTCCCTCTCACTGTCAGTGTCCTGAGCTGGATTTGCTCTGCTCTTTCAGATGATATGCACTAAATTCTACAAAGTTCCAATCAAGCTGTATACCCACTAGGTGGTAGATCTTCCTCTTGTTCTTACCAGGTGCCCCACGTGGCTCCTCAAATCTGAAATTTTGACTTCAATTAGGATATTAAAATATTCCCCTTATGTTATCCTTGTATCATTTTGGTTAATACTGATATTAAATGTAGTTTCAGAGTTGCCTAACTCTAAGCACCACCTATTGCCACTCTTTTCTAAAACTGTATTTCCTGAACTTTATAAACTTTAGTAAAACTGCTCTGAGTGCATGCAGAACTTTCATAGGACTCAAGAATTTCATAAAAACTTTCAGGAGAACTGGACACTGTGTTGCATGCTTGTAACCCAAGCTACTTAGGAGGCTGAGGCAGGAGGATTGCAAGTTTGAGGCTAGAGGCAGCCTGTACAACTTAATAAAACTGTCTTGAAATAAAACATTTTGAAAAGGGAGGGTGAGGGTATAGCTCAGTGGTAAAGCATTTGATTAGCATGTGTAAGGTCCTGGGTTGAAGCCCCAAGTACTGCAAAATCAAAACAAAACAAATAAAACAAAACAAAACAACAACAAATCTTTCAGAGTTCCTGTAGAAGACATAGAGGCAGTGAGGTCAGGAACAGGGAATGAGTGATGCCAAAAAGGAACAGCAAGGTAAGAAGAGGATAGCTATACAAAATGAAGCCAGGAATTTTTTCACACTGGGCTTTTAATCTTTATTTTACAGAATATGCAGAAGTGTAAAAACATGTTGTCTTCTGATCTTTGACTTATGACATTTGGTTTCTGGATAGATTTTAGTTTTGAGAGGGATGATTTCTTTGTATAATGATCATTCTACTGACCTAGTCAGTAAATCTAGGGGTTGTTTTTCCAGCAGGGGTGATGAATTTGTTATGATCCAGCCACAATCCGGTTCTGCTACTGACGGGTTTCACAGATTTGAAAAGGAGATAAGTCAATTAGGAATCCAGCCCATAGTTACAAAGTGGAAAAAAACGTTACTAGACTTCCTTAGGCTTCAAATGCAAATCGCTTACACTATTCTCCAGATATCCTGGGTGTATGCACACAAATGCAAATATGTTGTTGCTGTTGTTAGCTGCCATTGAGTAGGTATCGGACTCATAGCGACCCTTATAGGGTTTTCAATGGCTGAGTGTTTCGGGATTGCCTTGGGAGTGGATTGCCAGGCCCTTCTCCCATTTTTGCGGTGCTGGGAATTGAACTCCGGGCCTCAGAGACTGCAGTGCAGCGCTCTACCCACTGAGCTAAATCCCAGCCCCAAATGCAAATATAGGGATGCACTAATTTTAATTATGCCTCCCAAACCAGCTGATGTTTGTAACTGCATGAAACACACATGCTAGCCAAAGTGCTATTAAAATCAGCCTGAAAGGTGACTCAAGGGAATCAAGGACTTTATGACTTTGGCTGTTATTAGGTATTTAAGTGATCTGAAGTACATTTTACAACCAGAATGGTAGGAGATTTCACAGTAATCCCAGAGATCTTGGTGGATGCACCAAGATTAAATGAAGGACAGCTTTTCAGCTTCGCTTCTTTATTGTCTAGCTTTTATCAAAGCCAGAGCTCAGGAGTGGCCCTTTGAGTCTGGGCAGAGAAGGAACAGTCAGAAAAGCTTCAGAGGTTACACTGGCCTGAGGTTAGCAATTCCTAGTATAGTGTTGCTGTGCTATGTGTAAAGTTTAATTGCTAACGTTACCAGTAACAAGGATCTACATATTATTCATTTGGACATGGTGGAACTGGAAAAATAAAAACACATTAGAAAAAAAAAATGCTTTACCCTTCATATCAACCGAAAGGCAAGTGTGAAAGATAAAAGGAAACATGAAACATACTTGGCTTAGTGAGCTATTGTGTGTGAAAAAGGAAGATCGTCTAAGACGTAATAAATCATAGGAACTTCTTTCTGCAGGAAGCACTTTTTTCCTCTCAGAATTATCATTTTATAATCAGAAAAGCCCCAGAGTTTAAAGTATGCCTTGTACAAATGTCACTTCCAAGCTTCAGTGCTAATCCAGAGGAAATATTACCCTAGTGGTCTCCAAGGCCCAATGTCTAGGTGTTGGCTACATGATAAACTTACGTGGCGCTTTCTTAGTGAGATATAGTTCTCCAGAGGATTGAATTTTTCAGGGCTTAGTACAACCCAACCCTTTAAAATAAGATTTAAGCTTCCCTTGTCAGGTTCTTTTAAGAGCTTTTTAAAGTTTTTTTATTTGCTACTTTGACCAGGTTCTAATCCCTCATCCCCAAGTGACAATTTTTGACCATCTCAACCATTTCGTGTCTGGCTTCCCAGAACTCAGAGCGGTTTGTACAATTAAAGGCAATTTGTTCCGTCTCCCACAGAAAAGACTCAGTAAAATAATTTGAGACACAAAATGTAACATTTTGTTGTTGTTTGCTAAAATAAGAGTTTCAAGCTACTACACTGGTAATATTACAGATTTTTTTCTTTACCATTTTGCCATTTTATGGGCAGCTCTCTTGACAAGATTAAATAATGACAGAATGGCAGATATTGGAAATAAAGACTGACCTACCAGATTGAACATTCTGACACATGGCTGTAGTATAATTTTAATGAGCACAGGCAAATGGAATCCAAAGGTTTCTAAGACATCTAGCGTGGAGGTCTATGTAGATAATAATCTAAGTGATCATTCACTCAAGTAGACCAGGATTGTGTGTTTAGTACATCAGCAGCACCATGTTAGGCTCTACCAATGATGCAGAATTGAATTAAACTGCCCTCAAATTGCTTATAATTGAGAAAATAATGGCATGGAGTCACATGCTTTAAATGGCAGAAATTTCTCCCTACTCCCATAGTATACTTAATAGTTCTGTAAAGCATGAACAGGAAGTGAGTTTTCTTAAAATAAAATCTCAGACGTACTAGTCACTCTGTGGCACAGGAATTAGTTAACAAGTCTGAGATTTTTCCTCAAAAGTGACTTAGGAGCTATACCCATGGACAAGTACTGTTCAACAGAACATTCTGAGGTGAAGGTAATGTTTTATAACTGTGCCATCAAACGTGGTAACCACGAGGCAAAAAGAGGCTATGGAGTGCCTATTGTTGTTGTTTTTATTAGGTACTATTGAGTTGGTGTCCAACTCATAGTGACCCTATGTACAACAGAGGAAATACTATTATTAGTGCTTTTCTGCTATTCATAAGGTTTTCAATGGTGGATTTTTTTTTGGGGGGGGGTAGTGGGTGGCGGGTCCCTCTCCCAAGCCTACAGCACCTGGTGTTCCCAGGTGGTTTCCCATCCAAGTACTAAAACAGGCCCGAACCTGCTTAGCTTCTGAGATCTGATGGGTATCTGACACCACAGTGGTACTGCATGGTAGGCAAGTGCTTTGCAACTGAATTGTACCCCAGCTCCTTTTTTTATTTTTTATTTGAGACAGGGTCTTGCTAATTTGCACAGGTTGTTTCTGGCCTTGAATCTGTGATCCTCTCGCCTCACCCTCCTGAGTAGCTGGAATTTTTTGAGCACCTGGCTCAAAAAATTAAATTTATTCTTGTGCTTAAAAATGTTTCAGGCACCAGAAACAAAAAGAGAACTTGAAGCAATTAAAAGTTGGAGTTTATATTGTGGCATCTCACAGAATTAGCAGATAAATATATAGAGCTCAGTAGCTGAAGGAGGGACTTTTAATGCTCTAATAACTATGTGGTGCAAGCTAGGCTTAGTGGCACACGCCTATAATCCCAGGGACATGGGAGACAGAGGCAGGAAGGTTTGAGGCCAGAGGCAACCTACATAACTTAGTGAGACCCTGTCTCAACTTACAAACTAGAAAAATGGACTATGAGGGTGCAGCTCAGTGGCAGAGTACTTGCAAAATATGTGTACCCCCAAGCTACCCAAAACAGCAGACAAACAAAGAAAACAGCAGGAAAGCAATAAAACAAAATAAAACAAAACAAAAACTCAAAACCAAACCAAATCAAACAAACAAAATTTACATGGTATGGTGCAGAAGCTAAGAAAGTGGACCCTAGACTTAAACTGCCTGAGTTCCAGCAACTACCCCTGCAATTTATTATCTGTATGACCTTGGGGACATTATATAACACCTCTATGATTCAGGCCTGCAGCCGTAGCCCTGTGGAATCTGACCCCATCAGATCTCGGAAGCTAAGCAGGGTCTGGCCTGGTTAATACCTGTATGGGAGACCACCGGGAACACCAGGTGCTGCAGGCTTGGGAGAAGGACCTGGCAACCCCCTCCCAAAAATCAATCTGCCATTGAAAACCCTATGAACAGCAGAGAAGCATTGACAATAGTGTTTCCCCTGTTGTACAGAGGGTTGCTATGAGTCAGATACCGACTCAATGGCACCTAACAACAACAACTATGATTCAGGGTTTTTAATCTATAAAATGGAGATTAAAAAGCTCCTCAAAGATGTATTGTGAATGGAATTGGTATATACAAAATATATACAACAGTGCCTGGAACAATTTGGTACTATATAAATGTTTACTGATCATTAATAGTGAAATGCCCATAAAAATAGATTTGCAAAAATTAAAAAAAGGATCACAAAGTTTTAGCAGAAATACAGGGGAATTGAAGCTCTCACACTGCTAATTTGTACATTCATGTTGGAAAGCAGCTTTTCAGTGTGAAGCAAAGATAAAGAAATACCCAATCTACAATTATTCACTTGTAGGTATGAACCCAGGGCCTGTAGCCTGACCACTGTGGCATCAGGTCTCATCAGATCTTGGAAGCTAAGCAGGGTCAGGCCTGGTTAGTACTTGGATGGAGACTGCCTGGGAACACCAGGTGCTGAAGGCTTGGGAGAAGGACCTGGCAACCCACTACCAAAAAACAATCAGCCACTGAAAACCCTATGAACAGCAGAGAAGTAGTAACAATAGTGTTTCGCCTGTTGTGTGTAGGGTCGCTATGAGTCGGACACCAACTTTATGGCACCTAACAACAACAACAGGCATATACTCTGTGGGCTGGGGTTTAGCTTAGTTGGTAGAGTGCTTGTTCTGCCCACTGTAAGGCCCTGGGTTTGATCCTTAGCCCTGCCAGAAATGGTAGAAGAATCTGGCAGACCACTCACAAAACAATTAGCCATTGAAAACCCTATGAATAGGAGAGAAGCACTGACATATTGCTGGGTATGGCACAGTGCAGGGGAGTGTTTCGCTCTGTTGTACATAGGGTCGCTGTGAGTCACACCTGACTCAATGGCACCTAACAACAAAACAATACATCTATCTCCCTGGCTAAGGGATGAGGGGATCTGGATTTAGTTATCAAATATCATTTTTATTTTCAGTATTGTTTAGCCACAAAATATACAAGTATTTTGCCTATAATTTACTTAAAGGCATTAATTAAAATGTCTAGCAGGTTTTACCCAAGGCAGAAATTCACCACTGGAGATCCTGCGATGTTGTTGTTGTTGTTAGGTGCCGTTGAGTCGAGTCCGACTCATAGTGACCCTATGTACAGCAGATCGAAACACTTGCCGATTCTGTGCCAGGCAAACCATCTTATTTATGTTTAAGCCCATTGTTGCAGACACTGTGTTAATCCATCTGGTGGAGGGTTTTCCTCTTTTCCGTTGACCTGCCACTCTTCCAAACATGATGTCCTTCTCCAGGGATTGTTCTCTC
>VMDO01025491.1:0-22387 GCA_007922755.1 Pedetes capensis
TATAAATTGAAGAGATAGGGTGAAAGTATACAGCCCTGACACACACCTTTCTCAACTTTAAACCACTCAGTGTTTCCTTGTTCTATTCGAACAACTGCCTCCTGGTTCATGTACAGATTTCTCATGAGCACAATTAGGTGTTCTGGTATTCCCATTTTCCGAAGTGTTATCCATAATTTGTTGTGACTCCATTCCCTAGGCTGACTGAAACACTTCTCTTTGTAGAAGTCATTGGGCATTTTCTGTGATGTCTCTGGCCTCGTGAACACACACACCCTCCTTACAGCAGGTGCCACACTGAGTGGTAGTTCTGGGCTGTGTGTCTGTCTCACCATGACCTATAGATACCACAACCTTTGGAGAAGAAGTTCCACTGATGGCATAGTATTGGTGCCCAACATGCTCAGCATTCATTGAGGAAGTAGTGAGTGGAACACTGTTGCTCTCCCCTCTATCAATCACTGAAATGTCACACGGAAGGGACATTACTTATGCCCAGCCTTCAGAACTACAGACAGATCCCCTAAGTACAAAGAAATATGATACTATCCATAAAAGAAATTTATGGTATATTCTCATCAGTAGCCAGAATGACCTTTAAAAACATGTCATGTTTATTATTTTAGTATCTGTCTCTCCTACTAAAATGTAATCTCCAGAAGGCCAGACTCAATTCCATTCACTGCTGTATGCCCAGCACCTAATGTGGTACCTAGATCCTTTGACATGCTGTGTACAAAGTTACTGAATGAAGGAATGAATGAAATATCAAATAAACCTATGGAGATTAAAGTTGCTGGACAGGGGGATTAAGAGAAGAATCAGAACTTGGAACAGGTTCTGCAGTGGTTAGCATGTTTACAAATTACTTTGTAATCACTAATCAGTTTTTCTGAACCAAGTTCCCTCAGATGCAGACAGTGCTGTCCTCCCAATATTAAGATAAGAAAACTCAAACTCAAGGTCACCCAGCAAATTAGCTTCAAGTTCAATGCTTAGCCTCTCGTGGGTGATAAGATTAAAGATACTGCTGATTTCCAAAAGGTTGAAATACTACAGGAAATAAGACAGTTGTGTGCAAAGGAACCAAGAAAGCTTTGCACATATTCTCAGCACATTGCATCAAAAGACAAACCGATTGTTCTGCCTGGACTGGTAAGTTCTCAGTGTGTGTACATTGCATTATTCAGTCATCAATTTCCCCTGCCTTGAGAGGCAGACATTTGCAGGAAACAATGGGAGCTGCAGTCTGGCTCCAGAGTCTCAGGCTCTGCCTGCCAATCAGCAGTGACACCACTCTGTTATCAGGAAGCCAAGGTCCCTCCTGGCTCTTTACAGAGCAGTTGGAGGAGACAGAAAAAAGAAAATAAAACACCAACTTAATAAAAATTAAATAAGCAATAAACTGACATAAGAAATAAATAACCATAGTTTAATCACGATGTAACCATTTAGCAGCAAGTATGCTTATATTTACTATAAATAAATCCAAAGTTTTTTAAAAGGAAGGAATATGAATTCCTGATTTTTCTATGGCATGCTTTTTAGATCAAAATTAAATTTGCTAGAAAATGGCAGTTGATTTCCCAGCATTATTACTCACATTCAAAGAAGGGAGGATAAAATGTAAATGTTGATGAAACTCAGAAATTAATTCTGGTTGATCTTTTGCAATTTACCTTTTACTTAGTTTGGGAAATGAGATCACTCTGCTGTCTTCTGTTTTAAAAATTACTTTCCATTAAAATATCAAAACACATTCAATACTGCTAAGAGGACAGAGGTCGCACTGAGATTGCATTGCTGAATGGAGAAGGAAGATTCTGAGAGCCCTGCCTTCCTTGATCTGTTCTAAGCCTGGTCCACATTTCCAGCAAGTGGAAGGACCAAGGGAAAAGTAACTAAAATGTCCCAGGCACCAAAAGATCTGTGAGAGAGACTCACAGTGTTTAACCTTTGCTTTGCTGGGTACTGTAGCTATGATGTTAAGATGTCATGCTCTCCAAAATGCAAGAAGTAAACAGAAAAACACTTGATCATGCAGTAAAATGGAGACAAGGAGAATCCAAAGCTGTGGCTAAAGTATCCCTTGACCCTGTGTTTAATCATCAGTGCCTTAATCTTAACCCTGCGTAATGTCAGGTGAAGCATTTTTAAACATTTAGCACAGTGGTTTCTTGTAGGCACCCAACAAATAACAGCAAAACTGAAAATGGTTTGGTAATAATTTGTCCTCAAGGGAGCAAAAAAAAAAAAAAAAAGAAAGAAAGAAAGAAAGAAAGAAGAAAAAAAGAAAAAGTAATTAGAAGCTCTGAGCATGTCATCTTAGCTTTACTTGGAAATAATTTACATAAAATAAAATTTATCCACTTTTAAGTACATAGTTTAATGAGTCTTGGCAAATATATACAGTTGGGTAACCAGTATCACAATAAAAATTTACAGTAGAACTTTTGCATCACCCCGAAAAAGTTCCCTTGTACCTCTCTATAGCCAAGCCCTCTTTTCCCATCCCAGGACCATGACAACTATGGATTGGTTTCTATCCCTATAATCTTGCCTTTTCTAGAACTTCATATAAATAAAACCACATTGCAGGTAGCCTGTGTCTGGCTTCCTTCACTCAGCATCACAGTTCATAATTTGAGATTCATGTAAGCTGCAAGGCAGATGAAGAATGTATTCCTTTCTATTGCTCAGCAGTATTCTATTTCTCCACATCCATTACAATATTCTTCCTAGAAGCCCTAATGCAAGCTCAGTTTATCATTGGGAGTATTTCTGTCCCAGGGAACAGTGATATACCTGACAATCTGTCACCTGTCCACTGTGAGGAGTACGAGTTACCCCTTGGCACTTGAAGATTCAAGATCTTCAGGTGTTTCACATGAGTGAATTTTCAAATAAATTTATCTTATTAAGTGCATTAAGTACTAATTAAGTACTAAAAAGGTGCTAGTTTTATGCCTTATTAAACACAGTTGACTGAATATAATTAAACATTTACTTGATGATGCAGAGTCATCATAAACATTCTGACTAAGCTCTTTAACAGAGAGGCCTTCACGAGTTACCATGTTTAGCAGACTAGTGTCTCCCTATTCTAAATGACCCTGGACTATGGACATGTTTTTTATTAATAAATATTACTGGGGTGCAGAGTAATAAGGCTTTTACTATTTCCAGTGTGTACCTATTACATCATTTTTGGTTACACTTTCATCAACTTACATAATTTATGGAACTCTTTGATTAATATGTAGTAAAAATCTATGCAATTAAGGGTTATATTTCTATTTTTCCCCTGTGTTTGTATAGTTGCATCATATAATTTGAGACTGTCCTCTCTTCCTTATCCCTTTGCGTTATTTCCCCTTCCCACCACTTCCACTTCCACAATCTTTACTCCCCCTACTATTCCTCTCCCCACTTCTTTATTGTTGTTGTTAGGTGCCGTCAAGTCGGTATCCGACTCATAGTGGCCCTCTGTACAACAAGGGAAACACTATTGTTAGTACTTCTCTGCTGTTCATAGGGTTTTCAATGGCAGATTGATTTTTGGGAGGGGGTTGCCAGGTCCTTCTCCCAAGCCTACAGCTTCTGGTGTTCCCAGGCGGTCTCCCATTCAGGGAGACTAACTAGGCCCGACCCTGCTTAGCTTCCGAGATCTGATGGGATCGGATGCCACAGGGGTACAGCTGCAGGCCACTTCTTTATAGTCTGCTTATTTTTTTTCCCTTCTTAGATAAGCCTGATTGCTCTTTTTTATATACCTATGTATGTGTAGGGTTTTTTTTTTTCCTTCCTTTAAGTTAGATTTAGCTCCCAGACATGAGTGAGAACATATGGTATTTCTTTTGGGGGGCCTGGGTTAGTTGGCTTAGGATGATATACTCCAGTTCCATCCATTTTGCTGCAAGTGACATTATTTCATTATATTTCATTGCTGAGTAACATCCTGTTGTGTATACATACCACAAATTTTTTAGCCATTCATTTTTAAATAGAAGTTCCCATTTTCTCCCTATAAATATGACAGTCTTCATACCATTGATATGCCATTGCTTCTAACCTATTACTTTTTCCTTTTACAAATTTTTGTGCTTAAAAGATACCTCCATTATACAGAAAAGTCCAACGAATAAGTATCTAACTACTCACCCTCAGATTTTGCCATTGTTCCCATTTGACATATTTGTCTGAGATTATTTCTTCTCTGGTAGCATAACCCCTCCCATTTTTATTTTTTAAACATTATGAAAATAGTTTAGTCATCTTCTAAGGCACTTGGATAACAGAGAAAAAATATCACTCACAATTCACCATAACCACTGCTTACATTTTGGTGAATTTCTTTTCTTCTTTTTTTCCACACAAGTGGGTTTCCCAAACCTTTGTGATCACATATATAATTTGGAATGCCACTCGTATCATAACACTCTATCACACGTTTCTTTATGCTGCTACACAGCACTCATTTTTAGAGGCTTCATAGTAGAGCAAGTGAAAGGACCAGTTATCTACCCAATCCCCTCTTCTCATGACTCAATTCTTTGCTGTTCTTTGGTACAAAGACTTCAAAGAATATTTTTATGCATATATATAAAAAATCTCCTGATTTATAATTCATTCAGAAGGCATATCTGGGTATGATCTGCCTTGTATCATCTCCTTAATCAATGACAGCGGCTGCTCTGAAAAATCAGAGTATGGTGTAGAAAAAGGTATCATTCATTCACACATTCCATTGATCATTCACCCACTCAAAACACATTTACCAAATTCCTACATGAGGTCAGAGGTCTTTTTTTGGTAAAACAAATTAAAAGAAGTAAGACATAGTCCCTACCCTTAATATGCTGGGGAGACAAACTTGCTGCAAAGCAACCAGACAGCAACAAAGGAACAGGGCGCACTGCATTGACCACTGCTAAGGCCCGGTGCACTCATGATACAGACAACTCCATCTTCAGGAGCAAATCTCCTTGGGGCTTACACAGTCAAAGATGGGCAGGGGGGCCCCACACACTTATATTGGCTTCACCCACCTGGTATATTGCTCTGACATTCACAAAAAGATGACCCCCAAATCTTTTCTCCTAATCCAAAGTTAAGCAGAGCAAAAATGGTCACTTTTTCTTTTCCAGCATTAAATTCCATGACTATTATTTCTGCTGAGGAATCACAAGGAGCAGGCTTCTTTTGTTGGGATACCAAGGAGCTGTCATGTATCACCTGCATTGCGTAGCCTATAACCAGCTTCTTCCCCTCCTGTAACCCAACCTCTCATATCTTAGCAACTGAATTAGACAACTATATCCCTTTTCCCACTCTATCGACACACATGAAAAGTCTCTATTTTCTTTTTTTGCCTTAATGCCTATCAGACTGCAAAAAGTGCCCAAGAAGTAGGATGCCAGCATCAAGTAAAATGCCCATGGCAGTTCATTTACTACTTCTTTTTCTTCTGAAGAAAAAAACATAAACAGGAAAGCAAAGGTAGGCAAGCAGAAAGGTCTAGGTTAGGTCAAACTCCCAGGTCCTAACTCTACCTTTGGTCTCTTGGACATATGGGGCTGGCCATCTCTTGGGGGTTGTTGCAAGTCTCCTTGGCTTGTGTCCCACACTGCTGAATTTCTCAGTGTAAGAAATAAGGAGAAAAATCTCCCTGGCAAGAAAGCTAGAAAAAGAAGCAATGGGAATGCTTAAGCTTATGGGTTTAAATGAATTCCCATGCAAGCACACATCGTTCTTCTATTTGAATTATGCCGGGGAAAAGTTTACTAATCTTTAAGCCTAAGACTTGTCCAAAATGAACGAATCTGCTGAAACATACAGTATGGCCACGATCTAAATAACACTAGACAATTCACTTGTTCTTCAGAGTCCTTTTATTTTCTTCTCGTCCATTTTCTTATTCCATTGTCTTTCCTATTTCCTTGCCCTGATGATATAAACACATTGTTTGTAAAAAGCCTTACAGCATTGATTAGAAAAGCCCCTTCTGGCAGCAACCTCCCAGAGCTGGCTAAAGCAGCGTGCTCACGTGACCTGCAGACAGAGGCAGCTCACAATGGAAGCCTTTACCTTTCTGAGTGCTGTTGCCAGGAGCATCTTGAGAAGAGCTCCCAGCTCCTCTGGGGAAAGGTCGCCTCGGGGAAGAGTTCTAGTCCTCAAGGAACCTTCTAGGCTCTTTAGGGGAGGCAGTCAGGGAATTGAGTAAGTGAAAGGAGCATTTCCCAAGAAGGGAAATCATTATCCTGCCTGGTGGAGAGGCAGGTCCACAAAGTTCATTGGGGCACCCTTAAGGATCTTGAGAGTGTGTCATCCTGTCACAGGGTAGGGACAGGCATCCTAGGAAGAGAGCAAAGTTACACCAGGGAAAGATGGGCACTGCTGATGATTTGGCACAGCTGGCCTATGAGAGAGTTCCTTTTAGATTTGTGGGTTTCACAAAGCAAGACATGAAAGAAAAGAAATGCTCCCCACAAGAGTCCAGGAGAAATGTATCTGCTGTCATAAACTTCATTTCATAAAAGAAACATTGGTTTAGCACACATATACTCACAAAAGCCATCATCTCTGAACAAGTGACACAAATGATATACCTAACTTGAAGAAAGAATTGCTACAGTGTGTCTATTTTTTTCTTCTCATTTGCTGCAGACAAGAAATATTGCCATGGTATGGTACCAGTCTACCCTTTGGGGCCTGATTACTATAGCACATAAGGAGGGTGATCCCTCTCCTAGGATGCCAAGGCAGCTTCTGAGGTTCACAGTGGGGAGAAATTAGATGCTCAGGAGGCACACAAAAGGAGGCCTGAGTGGCTGCAAATCCACATGCTTCTGCTGCCATAAGCCAACTAGCCCCAGGCCCCCTGCAGTGGTCAGACACCTTGAGGAGACCAGCTCTTGAAGCCCAAACTCCACCAGTCATCCAGGTGTCTGGAGGCTGAATGTGAAGTACATTGAAATTATTTTACATTAAAAGTATATGGATTCAATAAAAGGGAGCTATGAAAATTTCATGCATGAAGAATTATATTATTGTTGTTATTAAGTGCCATCAAGTCATAGCTGACTCATAGAGACGCTCATAGGGTTTTCAGTGGCTGATTGTTTTGGAATTATTTCGGGAGTGGACTGCCACGTCCTTCTCCCATGTTTGTAGTGCTGGGGATAGAATCTGGGTCCTCAGAAAGTGCGGGGCAGCACTCTACCAACTGAGCTAAACCCCAACCCAAGAATTATACTAGAAGTAAAAATGTTTTGTAATGAGGTTCATGAATAAGTATAATACAAATTACATATAATAATCTAATAATATAAATAAGGTAAGTCTAAGAGGAAATGTGTCCAAACATTAATAGCAGTAGCCATTGGGAGGGGGGATTATGAATGTACTTTGTTTTCCAATGTGTTCTGAATTTTCTGTAATATATTTTCATGTTTTTCTTTACCTTCTGCATACATTTTCTTTCTTTCTTTCTTTCTTTTTTCTTTCTTTCCTTTTTTTTTTTTTAACAATGCTGGGGATCAAACCCATAGCCTCAGTGCACTGAGCTAAACTCCCAGCCCATTTTACATTTTCTACAATACTTTCAAAACCAGATGATAAAGTCTTTTTTATTTTTAAAAGTCTGAGGGTCAAAACCAAATTTTTAAAAACCCTGCATTATGAAATTATTGTAAATTGCCACAATTCAGTAAATATTTGCATTATATTCTTTACAATTAAAAAAAAGAATGGTGGCTCATGTTGATGTATACTTACCAATTTTTCTTTCTGCTTTAGCTATATATATATATGTATGTATGTATGTATGTGTATATATATATGTATATATATATATATATACATATCACATTATCATTTTATTTATACATTATTCAAAACAAACCAGAAGATTCATGTCTTTATGTAGTTTGGTTCTGACATGATAAAGTGAGAGTTCCAATCTGATTTAATTATTTCACCATGTAGAAGTGAAACTCATCCAGATCTGTTGATGAATCAGATGTTCTCTTACATGAAGAAGAGGAGGAGGAGGAGGAGGAGGGGGAAGAGGAGGAGAAAGAAGTAGAAAAAGAAGAAACAACCTACAGGTGAGATTAAAAGAGAATGAACTGGATGACTGGAGTTGGTGGTTTTATGACAAGATTTCTAAACCTTCCCATATATAGGATTTTCCCATATTTAATCAACATTTTCACAAAGATTTTTCTGAATACCCAAAAGCTCTGAAAGTACAAACCAAAATAAATGACTTGATTCATTACTTGTGAAACCTGAATCTAGTTCTTGGTATAAGTAAGTTGGCCCTTTGACCCACTGAAACCCACCTACAGTTACCTTATTACACCAGTCACCTGCTTGCATACCCCTTCCCCCCCAGGCCTCACTGCCTTCTTTTAATACTTATTGGATGCTTCTCCTCTGCAAGACATTGCATTAGCTTTTTTTCTTTTTTCTGTTTGTTTGTTTTGTTTTGTTTTGTTTTAATCTCCTACTGGCTTAGAAAGGGGGAAAACTGAAAGACCACATAAGCAAAAAGTAAATCTTGCCAGGCACAGATTTTTCTGGGCAAGACGTTGCCTCAAAATAATAGTAAAAAAAAATTTTAAAGGAGCTAGGGGTGCAGCTCAATGGTAGAGCACTTGATTAGCAGGTGCAAAGCCCTGTGTTCACTCTCCAACCTGCAAATCAAAAACAAAACAAACAAACAAAAAATAAGTGAACCTTGATTTACTGTTCCTTTGTTAAAAAGAAAGATAAAAATAAAAGCCCTACTCAGAAAATGTTGTTGTTGCTATTGTAGTTGTTGTTGTAGTTGTTGTTGTTAGGTGCCATTGAGTCTCATAGCGACCCTCAGAGGATTTTCAATGGCTGATTGTTTCAGGATTGCCAATTGCCTCAGGAGTGGATTGCCATGTCCTTCTCCCACACTCAGAAAATGTAAGAATTATAAATGTGGCAACTTAACGAAGGATAGCAGGTAACGGAGTAGTGATTGGAGAATCGGCTATAGATACAGGAAAAAGAAGGTAGAAGACATGGAAAGGGGAGACAGTGAGAAAAATGACAGCAAAAAAGCCCAAAAAAGACACATGGATAAATAAAGATGTTTACACACAAATATATACTTGAATTTAAAAATGGATCTTTTAGATTTTCATGACTAAATTGTTTGAAATCTGGGTTGCATTTTTCAAACAGGCACAGAGCAGTATTATACCATTTCTTAGTTTCTAGGAAGAATTTTAAAAATTTATAAACCATATAAAAAGTTTGTGGAGGAGAGTGGGTAGTTTCCAACTTCCAGAAGCCAATTTCCAGTTACAATTTCCCTTTTGATTCAGAAGCAAAGACGGAGAAAAATACTTGAGCAACAACAGTCTCCCTTCAACCCAACTGTACAGCTGGGGGTTGCCAGGCCAGCCTCTAGCACCCCACATAACGAAAGAGAAGGAACCTCACCTTGTGTGCAAACCTTAGCTCCCTTTCCCCTCTTGCACTTAACTGGCAGCTCTCCACTTCCTCTCTGCCTGCGCCTGCTCCCATGCACTGCCTTTCCCTGGAAGCCAAGCACAGTTTGCCCTTCCCACAAGTCCATTCTTTTGCACTCAAAGTCACCAATGCTGGAAATGTCTGCCCTTTTCTACTTTCTGCCTTTAGTCTTCCTTCTAGACCCTGTTCAAAGACAGCTCCAAGGTTTGGTCTTCTCCTGCCCCTCCCCATGTTCCCACCTCTCCCATGCACCTCTGCTTAACCCTGTGAGCAGTATAGGGTGATCAGTACCCTCCAAAGACACCTTGGTATGCTCAGCATACAGTTCCCAACATTGTCAACCAGGAAGTGGGTGCTTATAAAACATATAAATAAGATGAATAAATGAAAGCAGCTAGCCCTGTGGCATCCGATCCCGTCAGATCTGGGAAGCTAAGCAGGGTCAGGCCTGGTTAGTACCTGGATGGGAGACCGCCTGGGAACATCAGAAGTTGTAGGCTTGGGAGAAGGACCTGGCAACCCCCTCCCAAAAATAAATCTGCCATTGAAAACCCTATGAACAGCAGAGAAGCACTGACAATAGTGTTTCCCCTGTTGTACAGAGGGTCGCTATGAGTCGGATACCGACTCGACGGCACCTAACAACAACAACAACAACAACAACAAAGCTCTTTTGCACACAACTAAAAGCATCACCTTACACTAAAAACTGGCAACTTTTTTTGTAAATTTCTTTCCCCTAAAGTATGTATTGTATTCAGATCATGATTTAAAAAAAGAAAAATGAGTAACTTTAATTTTGGGGAAATTTTCATTATTAAGAACCAGTACTCAGCCCCAACCCATTATAACAAAGGGCAAGGAAAAAAAAAAAAAGAAAAAGAAAAAAAGACTGATGAGTTCTAGATGAAGGAACGAGGGAATTCTATAAATCTGGTCCACTACAATCTCTATTCTGATTCTGGATTTTGTTTAGCCACACTGAACAAGTCTATTCCCTGTTCTTTGACAGGCCTCATCACAGCTGAATCTGTGTTCTGTTCACCAAGATAAGCTCTGCCAGCCTCTCTTCCCCTCATTCCAGGCTTACAGAGCTTTGATTTCCTGACAGCCCTTCTGCAGAGATTTGTCTCACTACATGACACCCAGTTCTGACATGGTCTGGCAATGGACTTGGTAGGATACTATTCCCCATAGCCAGGATCCTATTCCTTTTAAGGGAGATTTTGGGGTGCCTGCAACAATATGGGCTCACACTGAAGTGTGAGAAACCAAAAGCTCAGAACTTTTTTGTAAATCACATAATTCTCTCCTGTTCTCTACTTGCTTCCCCAACTCCTCACCCCAGAACAATTATTATGAGAATCTAAAGAAGTCCTCATTGAAACGTCTCTATGAAAAAATGAAGAACCTTGCAGATGTCAGGAATTCTAAGACCCTGGGTTCTTTCCTCATGGGATGAAAGGAGTTTATGCATGACAGACCCTAACACAGGCTCCTGAGGGGTTTTAAGACAGTTGTCCCCCTTGGTTCCCTCCCTCCACCTGCCAGGAGAATAATCTGACTATATAAAGGAGAATCTCCAAAGCACAGAGGCGTTTGTGCTAGTCCCACAAACTGTTGCCACAATCAGAGCTGCCAAACAATATAATTGACCCAGAATGGACTTGAGAAGAATTAATGTGTCCTTAGTCAGTACAACATTCAAATATGACAGAAAGCCATTTGTCAGGCTCCCTGCAGAAGTTTCAAGTGGGGAGGGTGGATGAATTTGAGTCCACCAATGACTTTCCAGTATTTAAGGTCTGATCATTATATCACCCTTCAATTGGGCAGACTTAACCTGATTTCTAATACTCTAGTACCCTAGAGGGGCTGCCATTTAGCTCAGTTAGTACAGTGCCTGAGTCCCGAGTTTGATTCCCAGGACTGCAAAATGGGAGAAGGACATGTCATTCCATTCCCGATGTAATCCTGAAACAATTAGCCATTGAAAACTCTATGAGGGTGGCTATGAGTTGGACAGGACTGGACGGCACCTAACAAGTAACCCAGAGCAAGGGCAGGACTTAAACACTCATTCAATAATCAATTGATCAACCAAACCATTTTTCCTGAATGCCTCTAAAAGCCTTTCACTGTGCCACACAGGTGGAAAACAAACCCACTCTCATTCCCCGTCCAACAGTATCCTCTATTACTCTGCTGTATCTGACTACCCTGTCACTGAGCAACTTTAAAGTGTCGATGACAATTACTATGAAACCATTATTTATGATTCCCCATTCCTATCATTTATTAATTATGATAATTTCTCTAACTCAAAATTTCTCTAATATCATTAACTATAAATATATTCAACTTCTTAATAAAATGAAGCCTACATATTGAAAAAGTGAGATTTCTATGGTAGAAAAAATAACAGCTTTTTTTGCTCCTCAAAACAATTATATTAAAAATACACAAAGCATACTAGGGAGAGCAAGAGGCAAAATATTTTTAAAAGAAAAGGCTTAGAAGTGAATACAGTAATCTATTTGCAACTGCTATCTGCCCTTGTTCACTAAAACTAAAAACAAAATTGGCCTGTGGTTTACTAAATTTGGTTGCAAGTGCTTTTCCCACCAAACCACTCTGCAATCACATCGCTAATAAAAATGATCGGGAGGTGGATGGGAAGATGGCTACAGTAAGAATGTATTGTATATTTTCTGGAATGTATGATGAAACAGAAGGTTTCACTTCTTGTTTCAACCATTTTAGCACCTTCTCATTTTACTCAATTTCAGGCCATTAAAGAGACTGAGCAGTTGGGCAGAATATGAAGAGAACTGATTTGGAGAGAAGATTAAAACCTGGCCCAATAATAAACTGTCTTCAGTAACTGGACATATCAGTCAAACCAAATAACTCCCTCTGAGCTGAAGCTGTTCTACAAATCTCCAGAAACATACATCACCCTTCTGATCAGGACCTGAGTCCATTACTTACCAAAGTGGGCTGCCACAGCTCTGCATAAACCTTTTTCTACCCCTGTTAACAGTGTTTTAGTTTAGAGGCAAGAAGAGATATTCAGAAGGGAAATGAGGAACATGGGAATCTCTTAGAGCTCTCTCTGCCCTGCATTAAAGTAAAGCGTTCATCAGCATAGGTGCTAAACACAAAGAGAGGGCCTGGCAGCAGGTGGAGCCTCCACCTAAATTCTGAATTATCAAGCTAAGAAATGACTCATCCAGAGGAGACCAAGAAAAACAACCACTTCTGGATTGTGACAGCCTAGAATGTGTGCGTGTGTGTGTGTGTGTGTGTGTGTGTGTCTGTGTATGTGTAAGTACATGAAGTATAAAAAATAACTACCTGGACTCATATTCAAGCACTGTCTCTTTCTGGGTAGAAGACTTTATGCAAATTTACCTCACAATGCCTCAGATTTTTGATCTGTAAAATGATACTGAGGGTACCAACCTCATAAGGTCGCTCCAAGGTTATGCACGTGAATACAGGTCATGGCCAAAGCACAATATCTGGTGTATACAGATACGCCCTTGACAGATACAGTGTTCATTCAACCCAAATTGGAGCTGACTGGCAGGTAATGACTGCCAAGAGCCACATAGCAATATGGTTAAACACCAAATCACCTAAATTGTTTGGCCAGAGCTCTGGGTCTTTACCCAACTCCTTGCCTGTGAAAGGCTCTCTGGGCTCTGTTTTCTTTGGACGGGCATCAAGCATCTGTTTCCTCAGGGTCCAAGAGTCACTGGGTCAAGGCTGTGGAGGCCCCTTTTCAGACAGAGGAATCAGTCAAGGACTGAGAACACTATGTGGTGGTGGTGGTTGCCAAAGCCATGAAGAGTCTGCCACTGTCTGCTAGAATAAATCTGGAGCCAAAATATGATTTGTCTATTTTGAATTATGTACATTTTCTAAGAGACTATTGATAAGGGGTGGAAGTAGCAAGAGAAAATGTTTGTTGAATTTCTGAAAGCACAAAATGTTCATTCAGGGAAGGAATGGGACCATTCAGTCATGATAGTTATGAACTGATGCTACATCTTCTATAGTAATGGTTCTCTGCCTGGTGTGGTGGTCCGTGCCTGTAATCCCAGCACTCAGGAGGCTGAGGCAGGAGGATTGATGAGAGTTTGAGACCAGCCTGGTCAACATAGTGAGTTTTAGGCCAGGTCAGCCTAGGCTACACAGTAAGACCCTGTCTCAAAAACAAACAAAATGCGCGTGTGTGTGTGTATGTGTGTGTACACACACATATGTGTATACACACACATATGTATGTATATACACATATGTCTACAACCATATCACCCTGGTGTCCAATCTTGTCAGATTGCCAAAGTTAAGCAGAGTCAGGTCTGGTTAGTACTTGGATGGGAGACCATCTAGGAATACCAGGTGTTTGCGAGAAGGACCTGGCAGCCCACTCCCAAAACAATCAGCCATTGAAAACCCTATGTATAACAGAGAAACAGTGAAATAGTGCTGGGCATGGCACAGTGTCGGGGAGGGTTTTATTCTGTTGTATGCAGGGTCTTACAGGGTTGCTATGAGTCAGACCCAATTCAATGTCACCTAGCAACAGTATTCACACATACATACAAACCATATATTCTCAAATCTAATCTGCACCCTTACAACAGTTTTGTTGTTGTTGTCAGGTGCCGTTGAGTTGGGTCCAACTCATAGCAATCCTCATAAAGTTTTCTATGGCTGATTGTTTGGGGATTGCTTTTGGGAATGGATTGCCACATCTTTCTCTCATTTTTTCAGTGCTTGTGATCGAACTAGGGCCTCAGAAAGCACAGAGTAGCATTCTTCCAACTGAGCTTAACCCCAGCCCTTCAACAGTTTTAGAGGGTTACAAAATCAAATATGGATTAGAATCTTGTGAGGATTAGATTGGAGGTCCAATTTGCATGCAATTCTAATCTGCATCTGATTTTGCAACCCTCTAAAACTGTTGAAAGGGTCTGAATTACATTTGAAAAAATATGGTTTATAGTGCATACATGCACACACACACACACACACACACACACACACACACACACAGCAGTGGTTCCCAAATGTGCATCAAAATTGTATGGGAGTTAAAATACAAGTTTAAATATAATTTCATTATATTTAATATAATTAAAGTATAATTTTAAAATGTAAATTAAAATATGTTGTTAAAATATAAATTGCTGGGACTTGCCCACATAGTTTCTCAGTCTAGGGCACAAAGAGTGTTGAGTGTCTGCATTTGTAATTCAGCCCCAGCAGGTACTGCTGCTGCTGACCTGGGGACCACATTTTGAGAAGCTCTGCTGTGCAGGTAGGAGCATCTCACTAACTGTAAGGAAGTTAATTTCAGATACTAGAACCTAGCACACCACTGTGCAAAGAGGGGGTAGTCATTCTCATTAAACATTTGTTAAATGAACGCACGAATGAATGAGCAGATAAATAAATCCCCCTTCATCAAGACTATACTCTCATATTTTTCATATCAGACTGTATATACTGCATAGAAACCAAAATAGCTTTCAATATCCTTCAAACAACCACCGTGGATTGTAAAGTAGAAGAAGACTATAGTATACACACTCTCCTGTGGCAGTCTGCTAAATGTACCCCAACATTCACTCTCTCCTTCTTCCTTTTCTTAATAAAACCTCAAGAGTCTGAGCTGAGCAAATGGCTTCCCAGCTGCAGACTATATTTTCCCACTACCTGGGGCTATGTAGGTCCACTAACAACTCCCTCTTCCCATTGGCGGAAGGGCAGACAAGGTGAAAGGGTCAGCTTCAGCCACAAAATCAGGACCACATCCCAGGATAGAGGTTGGCAAAATGCTGTAAAATGTCAGACAGTAAACATTTTTGGCTTTGTAGGCCTCATCATCTCTATCACAACTATTCAACTCTTCCATTGCAGCAAAAAAAAGTAGCCATAGACAATATGAAAATAAATGTGTGACTACGGCAATCCCGAAGCACTCAGCCATTGAAAACCCTATGAGGGTCGCTATGAGTCGGATACCGACTCGATGGCACCTAACAACAACAACAATGTTCAAATAGAACTTTATTTATGGACAGAAATTTAAGTTGCATATTATTTTAGCATATTAGAAAACTTTTCAACCATTTAAAAATATAAAACCATTCTTAATATGGGGGCCATACTAAAACAGGACACAGGCCAAATTTGGTCCATCGGCCATAATTTGCCAATCCTTACCCTAGTGCAGGAGTCCCAAACCCCCAGGCCACAGACCAGTACTGGTATGAGTGGCAGGTAAGTGGAGCTTCATCAGTATTTACACAATAAACGTAATGTGTTTGAATCATCCCAAAGGCCCCCTAACCCTGACCCATGGAAACATTGTCTTCCATGAAAAGGGGCCCTGATACCAAAAAGGCTGGGGACTGCTGCCCTAGAGGATAATGGAACAACAGAAGAGAAGAGGCCTATCCTTGGGCAGTTCCATGGAGTAGAGGTACCACCCACCCTGACCCACAATCCACTTCCACTGGGGACAGAAAGAAACTTCCATCTTCTATGAGCAACAGTTTTCCCGAGTGCCTGTTAATGAAGCTCAGCATGTAACTGTAACCAAGGTACCCACACGCACAAAACCATATTTTGGTGTGAGATGATCTGAACTACTAGGACTGTTTAAAATGAACAAATCTGTAGAGTAATGGAGGAGTCTCCTTTTTACAAAAGATACTTGATAGAAGCTTAAACAACACATGGTCACTTTGAAGCCTTTTCAGTGGCAGGACTAACAGGAATCAATGACTATTTTGGCTGGTGTAGCAGAGATTATCCCATGCTTAGTCTCCCTTCATGGCACAATCTAGACCATGTGCCCTACAGAAAAATTGCACTTCTTAGCCTCCCTAAGCTTATTTAAAAGCAGCCATTCTGAGCCTAGGGAAGAGAGGCACTCATACAAAATACAGACAGATGACAGACAGACAGACACATACACACAGGCTTCCTAATGCTGCCTATGCTTCACCCCAAAACCAGAGCCTCAAATGGACTGAGAAGAGGTAAGTGGGCCTCCTGTTCATGCAGAGATGGCCAACAGGATGCAAGCAATGGGGAGGGGCTTTCCCTGAAAGCACTGTGGGTCTCCCCACCCTTGCCGTGGAAGCCTTGGACTCAGGACTACTCCCTAGAGCTCTTGGACTATGAGACAAAGACAAAGAGGATGGCAGAGAGCTCAGTCAACACACACACATCTTGGCCACTGAGGAAGAGGAACAAGTTAAATCCAGAATTCTTTTACCTAAACTATTAGCAGCCAAGGCAATTCCAGCTCAAAAGGCCCCAAATTGGATCCTAGGTGCAAAAATGAGTAGAGATCACATGCACAGTCCCACAGTGCACGGCTCACAGGTGGAGAAGATGCTCATATGTGAAGGAGCAACAATTCATGGGGTCAAGAGGATGGTCTTGCAGGGTGATTCTGAGGAAGTCAGTTTTATGCCCTGAGGGTCCTCTCACCTTCAGTTTACCCTGATCCCACAAAGCCTCCCCAGTGGCCCTCAGTACATGTGGCCTTGTCACTGACTACAATTGAGAATTCAGCCCAATGTGGACATGGTCTGGGCTGAATAGCATCACGTATTTGAACAGGAGTCCAGAAGCCTATGTCCTATTAAGTTGGCTGTCCAGTTATGGCCTCAGCCCTGGACCACACTTCCCTGGCCAAAAGCCAGTCAGTGGGTCAGGACATCCCCATGTGCCAGCCACTGTCCTGGTCCCTTGGGAAATAGCAATGCACTGGGCTAAGTCTGAACCCTCAAGGAGCTCATATTCTGCTGGAACAAACAGACATGAAAAGAATAAGCAAATGAAAAACTGAGATCATTTCTGTACACAGGAATCCTATGAAAAGATCTACCCAGGAGGGCAATGCAATAGGAGATTACTTCCAGATGGCAGCTCTCCCCACTTAGCTGAGGTGGAGGAGAAACATCACACTGTGAAAGGTGAGGAGACATTCATGGGAAAATCCACAATAGTTACTGAGGGTGGGGTGGATAGGTTGCTTGAAATCCACTGTGCTATCTTCACAGTTTTTCTGTAAATCTAAAGCTGTTTTACATTAAATTTTATTTTTGAGAAATCCATGCAGAAGGAGCAAGAGAAAAGGTCCTGGGGCATGAACTTTGTGGGCATGTTGCAGGGAGAGGGTAGGGTGTGAACCTGCAGCACACAGAACATAGAGGAAGGTGCTGAGACCTACACACCATGGAGAGGAAGGCATCTGGATCTGCTTTCACTGGAATAGGGACACTGGTAAGCAAAGCAGATGAATGACATTTTCCAAAGACCACTCTTATTGTGGTGGCAGATAAGCTCTGTGCAGTGGAAGAAGTGAAGTAGGGCAGAGAGACCAAGTAAGAGGCTGCTGCATTAGATCATGGTGGCTTCAGTCTTGGTCTCCTCACCCATGGCAGTCAGAATCAGTTATGCCTAATGAATTTCATTCTTCTGAGCACCCAGACAACCCATTACAACAGATGTTGTTATTCTTTGTTAGGTGCTGTGGAGTCAAGTCCAACTCATAGTGACCTTCATAGAGTTTCAATAGCTGACTACTTCACAATTATTTCAGGAGTGGGTTGCCACGTTCTTCTCCCATTTTTGTGGTGCTGGGGACCTGGGTTCGCCCAGGTCCTCAGAGACCACAGAGCAGCACTCTATCAAATGAGCTAAACCCCAGCCCATTACACCATATAGTGCAGAAAAACTGCAACTCTGCAGTCTCAGGCTTCTCTCTTAATGCCACAACAATTAAAAAAAAATTTTTTCCCCAAAGCCTTGATACTCATCATAAATAAAAACATAATTAGGAAATAAAGTGCCTTGAAATTTACAAGTTCTTTTAGGTTAAATTGTGATATCCTAACAATAGCTCCTTCATGAGTTTGGTTTGTCTTATAATAAGAGGGAAAAAAAGCAGAATGTAACAGATGGGGTGATATTATCTCCAGGGTGGTGAAAGTTGGTTCTGGGGTGAGGGTGGGGGCTCTCATTACTAATGTACACAGCATAGATATACATACCATACCAAAACAGATACACAGTGTATATGTGGTATTAAAATTTCTTGGGGAGGAATGGGAATAGGAAAAATGTCAAAAAAGGTATGGGGAGCGGGGACAGAAAGGAAAAATGGTGGAGAGATGCTGGCTTGCATACCGCCTCATACTGCGTAACACAGACAGAGCCCCACAGCCCTTTCCACCCCCTCACCCTGCTTTCCTTTTCTTCCCTGCACTTACTACTACCTAACGTGTCATCTGGCCTGCAGCCATAGCCCTGTGGCATCTGATCCTGTCAGATCTAGGAAGCTAAGCAGGGTCGGGTCTGCTTAGTCCTTGGATGGGAGACCAACTGGGAACACCAGGTGCTGTAGGCTTGGGAGACAGACCCAGCAACCCACTCCCCAAAATCAATCTGCTGTTGAAAACCCCAATGAACAGCAGAGAAGCACTGACAATAGTGTTTCACCTGTTGTACATAGGGTCGCTGTGAGTCGGACACCAACTCAACAGCAGCTAACAACAACAACAATGTATCATCTGGGCTGGGATTTAGCTCAGTTGGTAGAGCTCCACTCTGCAGCCTCTGAGGTCCCGGGTTTAATTCCCAGTACTGCAAAAATGGGAGAAGATGTGGCAATCTACTCCCAATGCAATCCTGAAACAATCAGCCATTGAAAACCCCATGAGGGTCTCTATGAGACGGACACAACTTGATGGCAACTAACAACAACAACAAGGTGTCATCCGGCTTTTTGCTTTGTTGTTTACTCTGCTCCTATCTAGAACATATGCCCCAGGAGAGCTTTGTCTGTGGCACTTACAACAATGTCTGGTGCATGGTAGGTGAGGCTTGTGGTATGAAAGGGGGCTGCTAGGTTACATGTTCTTCAGGGTTCCTCCTCTGTAAAATTCTGTGATGCTAAGACTCCCTTCCAGCACTGTTAGCTACAAAGCACCATGAGATCTGTCCCAGGAGTCCATTCCTTGCATACCAAAAGGATCTCATCAGGAGGTGGCTCCCTGCCTATGACCCCCACCCCCAGGACCAGCTGTGTTTTAGGAACACTTCTATGTACTTATCAAAGCAGTGCCACGGTCAGACACTTTGGTGTACCCAAGCTTCATGCTGCATCAGATGGAAATGAAAAGATTATAGGCTTTCTAAAGTCCTCAGCAATACATGGACTTCCTCACAGGCAGCTTGCAATTGTCAAGAGGGAGGTGGTGAATTGTACGGGAGTTTTCTTTTCTTTTTGCTTTTGGAAAAGAAAAGTTCATGAGCATTTTGTGCACAACAGATATAGAACCACAGGGTTTTTTAGATCTGGGGAAAAGTCAAAATCTATTCCTGCAGCAGACCGTAGCTCTGGATCTCAAAGACTGAGTTTCAATTTTAGTTACCTTCTACTGAGTGAAATGGGCAAGTTATTTAAACACTGTGCAGTTCAGTTTCCTCATCTGTAAATTGAGAATAATAATTAGTGCACCCTATAAGTGAATGAGCCTGCAGCAGTAGCCCTGTGGCATCCAATCCCGTCAGATCTCGGAAGCTAAGCAGGGTCGGGTTTGCTTAGTACTTGCATGGGAGACCACCTGGGAACACCAGGTGCTATAGGCTTGGGAGACAGACCCAGCAACCCACTCCCAAAACTCAATCCACCATTGAAAACCCTATGAACAGCAGAGAAGCACTGACAATAGCATTTCCCCTATTGTATGTAGGGTCGCTATGAGTCAGATACCAACTCGACAGCACCTAACAACAATAACAACATAGGTAAATGAACTCATGAAAAGCAGCTAGAACAATCATGATGCCTGGGACACTATAGGCATTCCACAAATATTACCCATTTTCGCCCTAATCAGCCATTTGACTTTACATACTTTTTTTTAACTTGAAAATTCTTTAATCTAAGAAAAGTTCACTCAGAAGTCCTCTATGTAGGGATTGAAAATTGCTAGAGAGTTCTATAGAAATGCTACAGACCCAAGAACATTCTTGGAAAACCAGTAATTAAGCCAAATGTACATATTCTATTTTCAAAGAGATGGAGGCTCCAAGGTGAAGCAATAAGTGAAGGTCACTGAGAACTCCAGGCTTAGGTGTTGGTCCACTTGTGCCCTGATAGCAGGTGCCATATTTTGTCAATGAAGTATAGACTGTGTCTGCTAATGGGCCTCCCCTGCTGTCACAGGGATAAGGGATCACAATTAACATCCAGAAAGTAGAGCACACAGAGCAGTGCACATGGCCACAGAGAACCACAGAAGTGACCACAGCCCACAGTGTGTGGCACCCCCAACAGACAGTGACCCAAGCCTCTGCTTTACTCTTTCCAGAGAACCCACCACTCATCCTGACAGCCTTTGCTGCTGACTGGTTACAAACGCAGAATTAGAAGTAGTATGTGGCTCTCCTTTACTCCCCAGACATCTCACCTGTCTCAGGGTGGCATGGTGGAAGCCTTATTCATACAAGTAGGCCTGGAGATGTGACACTGAGGAGCTTACTTACGCTCCTCAAGGCTCAGGGTCTTGGTCTACAAAATGCAGATAACACCACACCTCCACTACTACCTTTCAGAGAGTGTCAAGTAAGAGAATGTACTCCCTAGCACATGTTGTTAGGTGCTGTTGAGTCAGGTTCAATCCATAGTGACCTTCATAGGGTTTTCAGTGGCTGATTATTTCAAGATTGTTCTGGGAGTGGATTGCCACATCCTTCTCCCATTTTTTGTGGTGCTGAGGATTGAACCCAGGGCCTCAGAGAGTGCAGAGCCCCACTCTACCAACTGAGCTAAACCCATCCCCTAGTTGGAGCTCAATACATTGTAACTGCTATTAATTGTTTTTATAACCACCTTCTCTCTATGAAACCAGTAGGCTATATGCTACCTATTCAACAAAAAGGTAAAGTTCTCAGAAGCAGACTCATTGGTTGATACAAGGTAGGAACTCGTTAGCTTTCCACTCAAATCAGGCCCTCCCTTCCTCCACAGTAACAGCATGGTAGTGAGGCCCTCCTGGGGGCTATGTACACCAGTGCCTTTGCTTATGTAGCCACACAATTAAGTTCCCACTATAGGAATAGCAGTGGAAGTGACAAGTTACCACTGAAAGCCTGGGCCATAACATATTGTATGTGCACCCCTCCACACTGTTTTCCCTTCCCCCAAGATGAACACAAAGGTTCCTCCTCAGGAAAGCACTGCAGGAAACCCAGCTTCTGTCATAGAGAAGAAAGGTACAATCTGCGAGAACAGAGAAAGAAGATGGAAGGATCCTAAAGCTTGAATGACTACATGGAGCCAAGTAGCCCAACTACGCACCCTGGATTCCTATATGAAAAAGAAATAAACTTCCTGAACCTTTCTTTAATCTCTGCAAAATTGAGCCTATTTGTTACAACAGCTAAACCTTTTACGCTGGTGCGACCATTGCTGGGAGACATGACTTAACTGAAAATTTACAGTACCTCTGAATAAGCTGATGGTAACACCACAGCCATCACCTGAGAAACAACTCAAAGAACAGGAATCAGAAGAATATTAGAGCAAAAAATTCTTTAAATCTTGTAAACACACCATGAAAATTAGCCTCCATGCTTCTTTCAACTCTTCCAAGGTAACATGAAACCAGGGCTTCCTTGGGTATATAGAGTGGTTTGCTGAAAAGAAAAGCATAAAACTGTTATCCCAAAGCTTCTAAATTCCTGTGGCTTCAAAAGTCTTTAGTTCAAGCAAAATGTGAATGTGAAAAAAAAAAAAAAAGTGACTGTTTTTTGGAGCCATCTAATCTGGCCTTTA
>VMDO01025492.1:0-28128 GCA_007922755.1 Pedetes capensis
TTTGTTTTGTTTTGTTTTGTTTTGTTTTGTTTGGACAAAGTCTTGTTATATAGGCCATACTGGCCTGGAACTCCATAGGTAACCCAGGCTAGACTCAAATTCAAGATCCTGCCTCAGAGTGCTGGGATTACAGACATGTGCCACCATGCTCAGATAGTTTTCTATAATACCACTTTGACAGTTTTCTCCACTCCTGTAATTTTCTGTTTATAACTTTTGATAGTTATAAATAAACCTCTATCCTGTTTTGAGACAGAATCACACTATGTATCCCAGGCTTGCCTTTTACTCTAGATCGTCCTGCTTCAACTTCCCAAGTGCTGAGATTACAGGCATGCACCACCATGCCTGACAAACAACCATTTTTTAATACTTAAAATTACCTCATTTAATGTCTAGGATTTGGACAAAATTATCTCAAAGCTTCTTTAGCTATTCTGTTAATGAGATCACCCATTTCAGTAAAGTTTCCTCCATTCTTTCAAACATCCTCTAAACCCCAATTCTTCTCTTTCCACTTTCCTTCCTTATATACTTTGCTTGTGACAGCTAATTTCATCTACCTTGTGTTTAGCACTAAGAAGCCCACAGCAAACCTCCCTCAAAGAGACAGAGAGAGATCATATGTCTAAAGTATATTTCTAAAAAGGCACCTCTCAGAATTCATTGAAAGAAATGGATAATAAGATAGTACTTTAAAAAGGTAGCTCACCTCTGTAATCCCAGTGATTTGGGAGGCAGGAGCAGGAGGATATTGAGTTTGAGCCCAGAGGCAACCTGTGTAACACAGCAAGACCCCTTGCATGTGGTTGACACAGCATGGTATGTGTGAAGCTTTGGGTTCCACCCCAAAGTACAGAGAGAGAGAGAGAGAGAGAGAGAGAGAGAGAGAGAGAGAGAATAAAACACTCACTGGGACTGGGGTTTAGCTGTTGGTATAGCCCCTGCTCTGCACTCTCTGAGAACTGGGGTTCAATCCACAGCACCACAAAAATGGTAGGATGTGGCAATCTACTCCCAAAGCAATCCTAAAACAATTAGCCATCAAAAACCCTATGAGAGTGGCTGTGAATTGGACCTGACTTGGTAGCATCTAACAACAACAAAACATTTGCTAGAAAGCAAAGAAAAAGGCACAGGTATATGTATGTGTGTGTGTGTGTGTGTGTGTGTGTGTGTGTGTGTGTATGTGTGTGTATGTGTGTATATATATGTATATATGTATATATATGTGTGCATATATATGTATATATGTATATATATGTGTGTGTGTATATATATACATATATATACATGGAGATATGTATATATGAGAGAGAGAGAAAAATAGCCATATATTTTTAAAAATCAGAACAATTTTAAGTATGTAGGGCTGTTCTAATACTCAGTTTTTTAAAAACCTAAATAAAACTTAAAATTTCTTAGCAGAATGCAAATTGTCCAAACTGAGAAAATAAGACAGAAGACAGCAAAATCCACCAAAAAAGGTTAAACAATCAATGATAAACTAGAAAAAACCTGCAATGGATAAAACAAAGCATTAATGCCCTAAAATATATAAAACACTACAATTTGATTGGAGAAAGATAACCTGATTTAAAATGATCAAAGCACCATTGCTGGAGATGAGGGGGTCACAGAGGGGTGTCATGACAGGGTAAGGCGGGTGGTGAATAAAAGCAATCAATGTATAATGAAATACATGTATGGAAATGTCACAATGAGACCTACTAAGTTGTATATTTAAAAATACCAAAAAAATAAAATAAAATGATCAAAGCACATTTACAACATATGAAATATGCTTTCACTCACTAGCAATTTAAAAATTACATATTAAGGTATAATAAAAAGTTCAACTACAAAAATTTTTTATAATTAACATGCATTGTTGATAAAAGTATAAATTTTTACAACCCTTTTGGAAGGTAATTAGGCAGCAACAATTAACATTTTAAATTTGCAAACATGTTGGTCTAGCATGTCCACTTCTAAAGATTTGTCCTATAGAAAAGCTTTGTGTGCATGTGCACAAAGATATATGTACAAGAGTATTCATCAAAATGTTTGTAACAGTAAAAATTTTGGAAATAATGTAAACATTTATCAAAAGGACTGTGAATAAAATTATAGCATATCACTACAGTGAAATATTATGCAGTCTAATTTTTTCATACATTTCATTTTATTGATATTTGTCTTATAACTTTAAGGTTTTTAATACACAATAGTTACAATAGTTCTCTGCTCTTTTTCTCCATGCTATTTATATGTTGAAGAAACTAGATTGTTTATCCTATAGAATTCCCCACCTTGTGTGCTTGGCTGATTATGTATCTGTAGTGTTGTTTAACCTGTTCTCTTTCCCTTGTATTTCTTATAAATTCATGGTTAGATTTAGCCTGGTGCAGTGGCACATGACTATAATCCCAGTGGCTTGGGAGGCAGAGGCAGGAGGATCGCAAGTTCAAGACCAGAAGTAGTCTGCGTAATTTAGCAAGACCCTGTCTCAAGAAGTAAAAAATGAAGCCGGGCACAGTGGCTTACGCCTGTAATCCCAGAGGCTCGGGAGGCGGAGGCAGGAGGATCGCAAGTTCGAGACTAGAGGTAGTCTGCGTAATTTAGTGAGACCCTGTCTCAAAAAGTTAAAAAAAAAGGGGGGGCCGTGGGGGGCAGCTTAGTGGTCCAGCACTTGCAAAGCATGCAAGCACAAGGCCCTGGGTTCAACCCCAGTACCAAAAAAAAAAAGTAAAAAATGGGTTGGGGGTACAACACAGTGGTACAGCACTTGCAAAACATGCTTGCATGAGGCCCTGGGTTCAATCCCCAGTACTGCAAAAAAAAAAAAAGAAAGAAAGAAAGAAAGAAAAAGAATGAGGTAGGTTTATATAATGTAATAGAAAAATGTACATCCAAGAAATACTATTTTTTTAAGTCATGGAATACTAAGGACAAAGTATTAACAAGTTTCAAAAATTAATTTCAGCAGTTGGGCACTGCAGCACAAGACTATAATCCAGTTACTCAGAGAATAGAGGCAAGAAAAGCATGAGTTTGAGGGCAGAGGCAGCCTGCACAACTTAACAAGATTCTGCCTCAAAATAAAATAAAGTAATTAAAATTAAAAAGGGGTTGTGGGTATAGTTCAGTGGTAGAGTACTTGCCTAGTATATACAAAGCCCAGGGTTCAATCCTCTAATACTTCAAAAAAAATTAATTTCAGAATACACAACTATTCAAAGATATTCACCAAATATTAGCAGGTATACTTCCAAACATTACAATTATACAAGATTTGTATGTTATAATTCTTACATTTCGGGTCATTTAGGTTTTTTACATCATTTTTTAAATTGTCATTATTATATAATAGTTATTTTAACTATTGGGGAAGATTACAACCTTGTAATTTTTTTACAGTCTTTTCAATCACAAATGCACAATTCCTAAATTTAAAAACAAAATGTGGTACTTTCTCCATAACTGGAACCATTTAAGTACAGATAAAACAGATAGTTGGCACAGATAAATGCCCTGGGTCCACTTTCTGTTGCTAGTAACACAATACCAAATACTGGATAATTTATAAAGAAAAGAGATCATTTTGGATCATAATTCTAGTCCAAAGTCACATTTTCTTGCTGTCCAAGTCTCAAGGACATCCAAGGGATTAATGGTTAGAAATGGTAATACATGTATGTGTGTCCTCTAGTCTCTTTCTCTCTTTTCTTATAAAGCCACCAGTATTCAATCATGAGGGCTATCCTCTGATGACCTTATCTAATCCGAATCAGCTTCCAAAGGCCCTACATCTAAATACCATAATTAGATTAAGTTTATTTTCTCTTAATATTTCACATTTGGGATTAAATTCCACCATGAGTTTCACAGGAAACAAACCATAATGAAATCAGAGCAGATACTACAAAGGTTTAAGCACTAAATAACATTTGAATGAATCCTAAACTATTTCCTTCTAAAAGTTTTACCATAAAGCTCTTACCAATGAAATTGGAAAATTTCTGAGTGTCCCTCAAAGCCCCAAAACAGTCTTTAACATTCACCATGTTGCCTTCTAGAAGGAAAAGAGGAAAAGTAAAAAACAAGAACTCCGGGATAAGGTTATATTAAAAGACTGGTATCAAATCAACATAAACATTTTATATATTTCGTAGCATTTTATTTACAAGGTACTTTTGGATTCATTTCCAGCCATTATGGTCTTACCATAACCTTGCAAGGATATAAATATACTAGTTCTAAATTGACTGGGAACGAAAGTGCCAAGAATAGCCAAGCTACGATTTCTACTCAAGCCATCCTTTACTCACTAAATCAAGGTATCTGTGAGCAGAGAGGATTTCAACAAGCCCATGGTCCCACAAAATTTAGGCTAGTTTGTTTTAAAAGGTATTCTTATAACTTCAAAAGAGGCAGTTAAAAGAGGAAAGGCTCCTTTCAATGATAATATTTTATAGGTACTCCTACCAAAAAAAAAAATAAGAAAAATGAAAGTAATAAAATGCTTACCAGAAACCAAATCTGATTGAAGAATTTTCTCTGCTTCTTCTTGAGGTGAATTAATCCCAATATTTCTTAGAAAATCTTTCAGGTTCTCCCCAGCTATCATGTCATCTTGAAGCAAATCAAGAGCTAAGGCAATCTCCTGCAACTCTAGGAATATAAAAAGCATATTTGATAACTAACCTTTGATTTAAAAAACAAAAGAGAAGCCATCACTGAAGACTTTTGTCAGTGGCAATCTATGGTTTATTAGAATAAGAAATCTCAGAAACGAATTCAACCTTCAGAGGATTCTATGACCAGTAGCACAATGTGCACAGTTCTTGACTGATTATGTTTCTCTGGTACTAAAATTGGCATAATCAAAATGGCCCAAACATTTGTATAGCTGAATTTTCTACCATAATTATAGAAAGTAGTTATTTTGCCATGGTGCTCCAATAGTAACAAACAAAATTAACTCATCCTGATATAAGTGAAATAAATTTAGAATCATGAGAAATGTAACGTATTAAGTAAGAAAGTATTCACCTTTTGTTTTCAATCTTACCAAGACTCATTTGTACCCTAGCATCTGGAAGTTCACTTCATTTTTAGCAGTAATTAAGTCAAATAGACCCACATTTAAATCCTATCTTCAGGATTTGTAACCTAGAACTATATGACTGCTTAACCAATCTAGAAAGTTCACAATCTCGTATCTAAAGAGGGGAAATAATGATAATGTGTAAAAAGCACTTACAACAGTATTAAACATACAATAAGGCCTCAATAAATGTCATCCATGTTGTTGTTGTTGTTGTTGTTGTTGTTAGGTGCCATCGAGTCAGTGTCCGACTCATAGTGACCCTACGTACAATAGGCAAAACACTACTGTCAGTGCTTCTCTGCTATTCATAGGGTTTTCAATGGCAGAATGATTTTTGGGAGTGTGTTGCTGGGTCTGTCTCCCAAGCCTGTAGCACCTGGTGTTCCCAGGCAGTCTCCCATCCAAGTACTAACCAGGGCCAACCCTGCTTAGCTTCCGAAATCTGACGGGATTAGATGGCACAGGGCTATGGATGCAGGCCTAAAAGTCATCTATAGCAGTAAAATTATTATTAAAGCCAACAGAAACTAGTAAATAGAAATCACAGCTTCATAGTAGCTAAGATCCTGTCTTACTTCTTGTTCTCCTAACATCATTGAGAGGCAACTACAAATGCCAATCTAAGCTTTACCAGTACCTAAAAACCTGTACCAGCTCTGCTTCTGCATCTTAACTAACCCTTGATTTCCTTAAAAAAAAAAAAAAAAAAAAAAACCTGTTTCCTTGCACAACCATCTTCAGTGGAGTCTGTTCATTCCCCCTATGGCTTCACATACCATAGGACCAGTGTTATGGTTTGAACCCAAAATATCCCCTAAAGAGCATCTGTTTGAATGCTTGGCCCCCAGCTGGTGGTACTGTCCAGGGAAGCTATGGAACTTTAGGAGGTGTGACATACCTTCCTGAGGTGGGTCATTGAGGATGGGTCTTCGGAGGTTTAACCTGAAGCCACCCCTGGTTCCAGTAAGCTCTCTGCTTCTTGATTGCCTGATATGAGATACTCTGCCACAGGCCCAGCCATCTGCCTGGCCACCATGCCTGCCTTGCCTCTGTGCAATAAAATCCTCTGAATCATGAGCCCCAATAAATCTTTCCTCTTTTTGGTTGTTACTGTCAAGTATTTTGCCACAGTGATGTACAAGCAGACTAACACAACAGGAAGCAAGCAGGCATTTTTCTAGCTCTCTGCTGTTGTCAAGCCATTTTTGCTCCACTTTCAGTCAAATCTTATCATTCCCCTTTGAATCTCAGCCCTGTCATTCAACTACATTACTCTCCTGAGACCACTGTCTTTTGCTTTCTGATCACTTCTTCATATTCTCTGAGGATTTGGGGACTTTGATCATAATCCTCCCTCTGCCCTAGATCTCATTAAACCAACCACTGACAATAAATATGAGCTTAGCCTCAGAGCACTTCAACCTCTTAACTCCAAAACGCTTTCACTCCCTTTCCAAAATCATCTACACCAATGTTGTTGTTGTTTTTAGGTGTCGGTGTATGACTCATAGCGACCCTACATACAATAGGCAAAACATTATTGTCAGTGCTTTTCTGCTATTCATAGGATTTTCAATGGCTGATTGTTTTTTTGAGAGTGGGTTGCTGATTCTTCTGCCAATCTATACCAAAAGCTACCCTTAATCCACTTTATTACCCGTGTTTGGCTGTTCCACTTCTAAAGTTTTAAACTATAAGATCAGACACTGACCATAAATGCATATATATATATATATATATATATATATATATATATATATATATATATATATACATATATATATATATATATATACACACACACACACACACACACACACACATTGAACAAAGGAGACAGGAGAAGAATTGATGGTTTTGAATTATGGTGCTGGAGACATCTATTGAATATACTATGGGCTGCCAAAAGAACCAACAGATCTGTCCTAGAAGAAGTGCAACCAGAGTGCTCCTTGGAAGCAAGAATGGCCATATAGGGAATGTAACATTTCAGTGTACACAAAGAAGGTAAATTCTTTAATCAAATAAAGAGTACTATAATGAGAAACATTCTGCCTCTTAGTTATGCTTCAGTGATAGCAAATGGGTTATCTTATTTACTAGTTAATTTTATGTGATTTTGGAGACCATGTGGAAAGATTAAATTTAGGTGGCTACCAATACCTTGGGCTGGGATTTAGCTCAGTTGGTAGAACACTGTGCTGCAGTCTCTGAGTCCAGAGTTCAATTCCCAGCACCACAAAAATGGGAGAAGGACCTGGCAATCCACTCCCAAGGCAATCCAGAAACAGTCAGCCATTGAAAACCCTATGAGGGTCACTATGAGTCGGATACCGACTTGACGGCACCTAACAACAAGAACATAGTCTATATATACATGTTGTTGTTGTTGTTGTTGTTGTTGTTGTTGTTGTTGTTAGGTGCCATTGAGTCAAGTCCGACTCATAGTGACTCTATGTACAGCAGATCAAAACACTTGCCGATTCTGGGCCAGGCAAATGATCTTATTTATGTTTAAGCCTATTGTTGCAGACACTGTGTCAATCCATCTGGTGGAGGGTTTTCCTCTTTTGCGTTGACCTGCCACTCTCCCAAACATGATGTCTTTCTCTAGTTATATATACTATACATATATATTCATGAGAATATATATATATATATATATATATATATATATATATATATATATATATATATATTCATTCTCTTGGCTCTTCTAAGTTCTCCACAAATAGTTTATGCACAGTGAATTAGTTTTATATGTTGGTAATGGAGGGATCATTCTGAACGCCAAATTCCCATTTGCCAGCCAACCCTGCAAGCTGACTCTTCCATACATATATAGCAGCCTTGGCTTTACATTAAATCTTTCTCACTACATTAAATCTTTCTTGCTCAAGTGGCCTTTTCTAACTCTTTTTGATAGTTATTGGCCTTATTCTGCACTGATCAGCAATACCATCTCCCTCAACTCTGTGACCATCTCCCACACTCTGGTACCTAACTGCTCTCCTCGACTTAATGACTCAATGGCTTAATTTTAAATTTTTGCCTTTTTGTCCTTGTAAAAAGTTACCTATTCTGAACACCAGTCTTTCAGAACCCTGTCCTCTGATCTCAAAATTACATATAAAAATCATAACTACCATTTACTAAATATATAATATCTTCCTAATAATAAGTTATATGCTTTACATGTGTTACTGTATTTGATCCTAATAACTCTATGAGAAACATGACATCATTAACTTCTTCATTGTAAACATGGGGAAATAAGAATGGCCTATCAAGATATGTGGAAGAACCACAAACCTCAGTGTGTCTACTCCAAGGTCCATGCTCATTTCTGTTTACATACTTTGTTTCCTATAGCAAAACTAATCTAATTACTAACATGTTATGTTGGTGGTAGTTATGTACACAACCCAGGTAACATATTTATATTTTAATAGAAAATTATTAAATACTTTTCTATATTTAAATATGTTAGGTTTCATTTTATTTTGTTTTGTCTTATCTTTTTCTTCTTGAGACAGTCTCACTGTGGAAAACTTGCTATGTAGCCCAGGCTGTCCTCTATCCTCCTGTGTCAGCCTTCCAGCTGCCATGATTACAGGCATGCACCACCACGCCAGGCTTACAAGTGTTAGGAATTTTACATTCCAAGATGTAATGGGTATTGAAAATTTTGGCATTTCACATTCCAAAGCACAATGGATATTAAAAATCTGAAAAGGATTTGCTACTTCTTTGTGCACAGAAATTACTCTGTATTTGGCTTCCTACTCTGTGTTGTTTTCCTTTTCCTGAGAATATTCACTTACCAAACAATCAAATACTTACTCAAATAAATTACCAGTGATGTTAAGTTTTAAACATATTCTCCAAACAAAAAACGTATACTAATCCCATAAGTACTATCCTCATTGATTTTAGTCTTATTTTTCACTTTTAAGTAACACTAAACGTCAAATAGTATAAAAACTGTGCCACCCAAATGTGCATGACAACTATATTATTTAACAAAAAATAAGAAAGGTCATGAGGAATCTTTTACTAAGGGAGCAGCAGATTTCTAACAAATTCCATAATAATAGAAGCCAGTTCATGGTATAGAGTCCTAACTGAGGCTTAAATGACATACAGAATATTCATATCTGGAAAAATTTTAAAGGCAGTAGCTAACTTTTCATAGGACTTAGGAAACAAAAACAGGATCAAAAGAAGTTTCAATAGCTTCCTTTCCTAGAAAAGAAACTTTTTTTTTCATTACAGAAGCTGCCAACTTTTAATTAAAGCCAAGTTTTACCTACTTATCAGCAGATCAATGCCAGTAAGTTAACTTGAAATTAGCAGAACCAGAAATGCTAAAATTAAACAAAAAATAAATCTATTCAATAACAGCAAGCTTAACAGTCACAAATAATCCAGTATTTACCTTCTAACCTGGAGGTATCATGCATATTCTTTACTGCTTTTGCAAATTCATCAAATTGTACTTTGTCACCTTCAACAAGAAAAATAATAGATTAGCCTCAAGCAAAAGTCAGATCCAATGATGCAATCTATACAAATCTGAATGATGTGCTCATAAGAATTATATTTCCTGTTCATATTTTTGAGTAACCAAAATATTGATTTTATGGAATGAATAAATCTTAATAGTATAAAATTTAATTGAGAAAAACTATAAATCTATATTCCTACAATATAAAACAAAAATATAGTCCTAGATAAAACTAAAAGATAAATCTCAGTCTAGTGTAAACCTTTAACTGTGCCACGTAAATTTAAAGACTTCTATCAAATGTCTGACAAGTATTTACATTCACTTTTTTGTTCAAGAATACACAAGGACCAGATTATAACATCAACTGACAAACATGGGAGACAGAAGCAGCTTTGTCTTCCTAATCAGAAACAAGGAAGCTCAGGCCAAAGATTTAGAATTTATCGTAGTTTATAATCACAAACTATAACAAAGCATAGCAAGCAAGGTGTATCCCCAGCAGATAAAAGCCTGAATAGGGTTTAAACATATAACTACAATTAATGATGTCTTCCTTTCTACCTACCATTGTTGTTGTTGTTAGGTGCCGTCGAGTCGGTACCCGACTCATAGCGACCCTGAGTACAACAGGCGAAACGCTATTGTCAGTGCTTCTCTGCTGTTCATAGGGTTTTCAATGGCAGATTGATTTTTGGGAGGGGGTTGCCAGGTCCTTCTCCCATCTACCTACCATAAGAGTTTTTAAATTAACATTTGACATTTTAGAACTTTGTAGTAAAATTGTATGTCTTTATTGTAGCACCTTTTACTGCTTCTTTTGGCAGTATCCTACATCTCCCTAACTACAAAGGCTCTGTCCCTGAATCTATCAGTTATATCAAGTAATGCTATTATAAAATTTAAATAGATCTTCTAACATTTCCAAATTTCCGCCTTTGTATTCACTGGAATATACTGCTTTCTAGTAGCATACTACACAATTTGATGGTATTTATGTATATTTGGTCAATTTAGAGTAATAATAAATTAGACACTAACATTTTTTTCTATAGAACAGCAAAACAATCTGAACTTTCTTTATATATATGGCATTTCAACCATGTTAGAATACTCCATCTCATTGAGACCTGAAACTATAAAACTACTAGAAGAAAACATAGAGGAAAAGCTCTATGGCATCTGGTCTAGGCAGAGATGTCTTGGATATCACACAAAAGTACAATTAATTGACCTGAAGAAAAATAGACAAATGGGATTGTGCCAAGCTAAAAACTTTCTTCAGAGAAAAAAATAAAGTGAGGAGACAACTCATGCATTGGGAGAAAATATTTAGAAATCATACATCAACTAAGAGGCTAACATGTAAAATATACAAAGAACTCAAGATAATCAATAGTAAGAAAACAGGTAACTATTTTAAAATGGGGAAAAATACTCAACTAGACATTTCTCAAAAAAGACATACAAATGGCCAACAGATACGTGCAAAAATGTTCAACATCTCCAATCATCAAAGAAATACAAATTAAATCAATAGCAAGATACTACTTCACACTTGTTAGATTGGCTATCATCAAAAACAGAAGATAAAATTATATCCTTACATACCTCTTAATTTTAGTATTTGGAATACCTACCATCAACTTTTGCTAATTTCAGGGCATCTAAGAATTCATCCTTTTTCAAATTACTATTCAAATTAGACAGAGAGTTCCACAAATCAGAAACATTCATCTCCTCCTTGCTGAGATTGTGGAGGTTTTTAATAGCATCAGGCAATGCTAAATGGTAGATAAAAACACAAGTTTTATAAAATACTCATCCAAGAAGTTAATATAGTAAACTATGATTTAGAATAGTCAAGAATTAAGGATTTTGTGGTTAGGAGGAATAATAAATATAAATGAATCACCAATTTTCAAATAGCAAAATATAATAAAATATTTAAACTAATTTAATATGTTTTTGAGGATTCTAAAATATTTCAAGAATTTATACTGCCCTAATCCTTGGGAATCATTATAAAGAACAATTTTCAGGCTATGGATGTAGCTCAGTGCTAGAACACCTGCCTACCGTGGACAAGGTCCTAGGTTAGATCCCAAACACCACTTAAACTTTAGATTTACAACAAAAGTTTGAATTCACAAACATCTCCAATTTATAAAACAATTAAATAGCTTTTGTTCTATGTCTCTTCCCAATATTCTTTCTTGTCTTCTCCTTCCTCTGTAATCTACCACTGCAAGCAATACAAAGAAGTTTTACTTATATTAGAACTTCAACAGAAAAATTTTGGAGTGTTTTAAACACAAGAGTAAAATTATCTTATCACAAATCTATTAAAGATCATACTGCTTCCATATAAAGAATGAACTCTCTGGAAAATACTATAATGGTCTAAAGAAAAAGATGACAGTAGCTTTGACAAGGGTGACTTTGATAGCAATAATGATAAGTAGACAAATTAAAGATGTATTTTGAGAATGAATATGAACATATTTAATGATGAATTGAATGGAAGGGTGAGAAGGCTGGGACCACTGAGTCTTGAGCAACTGTATAGATAGCAGTATCAAAGACTGGAGTAAAAACAAGGTTATTGGAGAAGAACACATTAAGTTTGAGATAAATTGGGAGTCAAGAGGAAACAAATACTATTTAAAGCAGTAAGATTACTCTGAAAGAGCTACTTAGAGAATGGAACTCACAATAGAGGCTGAGATTACCTAATATTTAAGTCATCCATAGAAGCAGCAGCCAGCAAACAAGACCAAAAAGGACAGGTAATAAATTGAGAGGGAAATGAGGAGATATGTTACAAAAAAAAAAAAAAAGAAAAGAAAGAAAAGAAAGATTTTTCAAGAAAAGGGCTAGAGGTTAACAAAATGAAGGCAAAAAATCGATCATTGGATTTAGCAACATGGGATTTAACTTTTTGTCAAAAGCTAATCTAGAATGACAAAAATAAAATCCTGAATGAGTACTTTTAAAGAAAGAATTGGAGTTGGAAGTGTAGTTCAGTGGTAGAAGGCTTGCTTAGCATGCATGAGGCCCTGGGCTCAATGCCCAGAACCACAAATTTTATACATATAATATATATCTATATACATATATATAATATATATACATATATATACATATATATATATATATATATATATATAGCTGGGATTTAGCTCAGTTGATAGAGCACTGCTCTGAAGTCTCTGAGGTCCCGAGCTCGATTCCCAGCACCCCCAAATGGGAGAAGGATGTGGCAATCCACTCCCAAGGCAATCCCGAAACAGTCAGCCATTGAAAACCCTATGAGGGTCACTATGAGTCACACTCAACTCAACGGCACCTAACAACAACAATATATATATACACATATGTTGTTGTTGTTGTTAGGTGCCATCGAGTTGGTATCCAACTCATAGCAACCCTCATAGGGTTTTCAATGGCTGACTGTTTCAGGATTGCCTTGGGAGTGGATTGCCAGGCCCTTCTCCCATTTTTGCGGTGCTGGGAATTGAACTCTGGACCTCAGAGACTGCAGTGCAGCACTCTACCAACTGAGCCAAATCCCAGCCCATACACATATATACATACACATATATACATATATATCCTAAGAACTGGAAAAGTAGTAGAGTAAGAATAGCCAGATTCGCCTTTACTATACCACAAAACATATTCCATACCAAATTTTAAAATACCAATAAAAATATTTGGTAATGGCTGAGCATGGTGATGCACACCTGTAGTCCCAGCACTCAGGAAGTTAAGACAGGAAGGTCTTTTGAACCCAAGAATTTGAGACCAGCCTAGGCAACATAGCAAGATCTCATCTCAAACAAACAAATGAAAATTTGAAGATGGATTAGATGACAGGAGTAGGAGCACTGGAGATAGGGCCAAAAGTGGGGAAAAAAGATTAAGAATGACTCTTAGGTTATGGGCCTAAACAAATAGCCACTAAGCTCAAAAGAAAGAGAAATGACCAAATGCCAGAAATGAGGAAGAAATATTAGCTGTGTATGTGTCTGAGCTGATGCCACAGAAGTGAGATGGTTTAATGTGGTATTTAAGAAGATAAATTCTACCTGTGTTCTAATCTTAACACTACTATATACCAGCTGTGTGACAATACACAGGTATATTTTTTTAACTACAAAATTCTGTACCTTGGTTTTCTCATCTAAAAACATAATAATGGCCAGGCACCACAGTATACATCTGTAATCCCAGTGACTCAGGAGGCTGAGGCAAGAGGATCACAAGTTCAAGACCAGAGGCAACCTATACAATTTAGCAAGACCTTGTCTCAACAAAAATAAATAAAAACATAATAATAGAGTCAATATGAGAATTCATGGAGTCACATTTTAAATTATATAGTATTGGTGCACCATAAGCACTTAGTAAAATGAGTAAAATTATTGTTGTTGTTATTATTATTATTATTATTATTATTTGGTACAAATAAATCTACAGTCATAATAGAGATGTCTACAGGAAGCCAGGACCCTGGAAATTCTTTCTATCTGAAAATTAAAACTAAAAACACTTTTTTGGGAATTTAAGAAAAAAGTTTTATCTCTTTCCGAGGACTAGATTGGGGAAATTTTTCCAGTGATAATCTAAATTCCAAGACCACCATCTGTGAATATCAGGCTTCCATTAAAACAATTCACATAATACATAAACTTAAAAACTAGCATTAAAGTGGTATGGCTGATTATCTTTATAAGACAAAAAAATAGATCCTAACCTCACCTGACACATAAAAAAAATTTCAGGTTTATTTAAGATTTATATATGAAAACACAAACTTTGAAGCTTTAAGAAGAAAATATTGAGAAATGATAACCTCAAAATTGAAATAAGCTTCTATTTTCTAATAAAGGCAAAGTTATCTGATAAATATGAGAAGGGTAGGAGATGGGGGGGCTGGGATTTAGCTCAGTTGGTAGAGCGCTGCACTGCAGTCTCTGAGGTCCCGAGTTCAATTCCCAGCACCGCAAAAATGGGAGAAGGACCTGGCAATCTACTCCCAAGGCAATCCCGAAATAGTCAGCCACTGAAAACCCTATGAGGGTCGCTATGAGTCAGATACCAACTCGACGGCACCTAACAACAACAACAACAACAAGGAGTTGGGGAAGATTGGAAATTTGAGAGAATAGGGATTTTTTTGTATTGTTTTACTTTTTAGGTTTTTTGTTTTGTTTTGTTGGGGTTTTGGTGGTGGTGGTGGTTTGTTTTGTGTTTTGAGACAAGGTCTCCCACTATAGCCCAGACAGGTCTGGAACTCGCTTTATAGACCAGGCTGGCCTTTACCTTGCATTGATCCTCCTCCCTAAGCCTCTCAAGTGATTTTGAATAGCTGTTTCAGAAAGTGGGAGGATGAGCTGTTTTAAAAAATTGTGTAATTCCTGGGTAGTGTTCAGGGCCCACAGGTATAGATGACCAAGGCTTTATACTGGTACCCTCTTCAATCTGCTAACTGTGCAATTTTCTCCAGAAATGCCATCTGCCACAGAGGTGCAACAGAAGTACAAAGGACCAAGAAAATTTAGAGAATTAAGCAAATACAGAACCAAGAATTTAAAACAGATGAGGAGGAAAAGTGAAAACAACAGGAAATTGATGGATAAAGAAGTACAGCGGCAAATGATGGATGTTCTCAATAAGGAATATAGAGATACATACAATAATGAAGATAGGTCCTGAGCAATTTGATGAAAAAAAGAAAAGAAGTAAACCTAAATATACCATATTAAGAATTAGAAATGATAAGTACAGATATGAATAAAATATACAACTGTGTTAATAAAATTTTTATCCCCATTACGTTGAAAATCTTAGGAAAAACGAAGTGAATGACAGTAAAAATAATCTCTTCAACTTCATCTATTGTGTAACCTGTGTAGGAGAAAAATCTACTTGTTAGGTAAAAATAATTGTTGATTAAAATCCACAAAATATAGCTGGGTGCAGTGCCTCATGCCTGTAATTCCAGCAACTCAGGAGGTGAAGGCCAGATTGCAAATTTGAAGCGAGAGGCAGCCTGCGTAACTTAGCAAGACCCTGTCTCAACATAAAAAATAGAATATCGGCTAGGGGTGCAGCCAAGTGGTAGATCACATGCAGAGTATACGCAAGGCCCTAGGTTCAACCTCAACAATAACAACAAAAAAAATCCACAAAATAACACAATTCTATTTTAGCCATAATTTTTTAAATACTATCTTCACTACATTAAAAATACACACATATAACCTTTGTGGGGTTTGTTTGTTTGTTTGTTTTGCGGTACTGGGGGTTGAACTCAGGGCCTCGCGCTTGCATGCTCTGCAAGTGCTGGACCACTGAGCTGCACCTCAGCCCATTTTTTTACTTTTTGAGACAAGGTCTCGCTAAATTACAGACTGCCTCTGGTCTCGAACATGCGATCCTCCTGCCTCCACCTCCCGAGCCACTGGGATAACAGGCGTGCACCACCGCGCCCGGCTTAACCTTACTTTTTTTGTGGTGAGCTTCATAGTGGCAAAGACTATCTTTTTCTTACTAGCACATTAACAGCTTAACATAAAGCCTACCACTGAACTCTACCACTGAGACATACCCTCAGGCCTTTATTTATTTACTTTTTATTTTTTATTTATTTATTTTTTTTTTGAGACAAGGTCTCACTAAGTTGCACAAGCTGCCTCTGGCCTCAAACCTGATATCCTCCTGCCTCAGCCTCCTGAGTTGCTGGGATTACAAGCCAAGAAGAAGTTTTAAATCTTCACCCAAAATAATCTGATATGCATCGTTCTAGCTCTCCATAATAAGTAGGAAGATGAAAAGTAAAATTATGATAGCTTTCAATTCACTTCTATGTGGAAGTTATTCTAGAATCAGGGGGTCAGTAATGGAGATTAAGGCCAAACATAGTGGCATGAAGTAAGACATTTATTTTCCTGATAACCTTTCATGTGACTATATTGAGACCTTGTCTCAAGACAAAAAATTTAAAAGGGGATGGGGAGTCCAGCTCAGTGGTAGAGTACTTGCAAAGTATGCACAAGGCTCTGGGTTCAATCCCCCAGTACTGCGATAAATAAATTAACTAATTAATTAATTAAATTTGACAAACACTTTGGTCCACAAAAAGCACAAGACATGATGTTCTTACATACATAATTTTTCAGAGAAGCACTCTGTGTTGTTCATCACGGTACCAATGAACTCTTTAAAATTCACTTTTTTATTTTCTAAAAGAAAAAGAAACACATTTTCTTCAAAATCCTTAAATATTAAATTCTTATGTTATTTAATTATGTAAAGTAAGGTTATATTCAGAAATACATAATTATATCCATCACATAATACTAACCACTAAAAATATATGGGTAGGAAGAGAAAAAACAATTGGATTTAGAGGCAAAAGATAAACATTAAAAAAGCAAGAAAATTGATAAAATCTTCTTAATCCCTTACCAGTGTACACTATTTTTAACTTTCAACATATATTATATCTCATCTTATGTTCCCATATATGTGTATGAACATGTTTGGAAGTTCTATGGAGATTAAGGCCAAACATAGTGGCATGTTTTCCTATGGTCAATTTCTCTATACCTGTACCATTCCCACACTATTTTAACCAAAATGGCTTTTTTTTCCTTTAGTACAGGGTGGAAGTTGTGAGGGGGGTTGAACTAGGGCTTTATACATGCTAGGCAAGTGCTCTACCACTGAGTTGCATACCCAGCCCCTTTTCTCCCTAAGTTGCACACACCAGCCCCCAGTCTCCCTAAATTGTACAGGTTGCCTTGGGCCTCAAACTTGTGATCCTCCTGCCTCAGCCTCCTGAATTGCTGGGATTACAGATATGTACCACAGCTCCTGATTGGGACAACATTTTAAGGAGTGTTGATATCTAGGGGAGCAAGTTCCCCCCAGTACCACATATATACCCCTACACACATATTCAAGATTGTTTGAGCTATTATTAGACTTTGCATATTCATACAAATATTAGAACTGGCTCATAAAGCCGGGCTCAGTGGCACATGCCTGTAATCCCAGCAGCTTGGGAGCCAGAGGCAGAAGTATCACAAGTTCAAGACCAGAGGCAGTCTGTGTAACTTAGTGAGATCCTGTCTCAAAAAAAAGTAAAAAAAAAAAAAATGGGCTGAGGGTATAGCTCAGTGGTCCAGCACCTGCAAAGCATGCAAGTGTAAGGCCTTGGGTTCAACCCCCAGTAAAACAAAAAAAAAAAAAAAAAAAAGAACTGGCTTATAAAAAGTCTTATTAGAATTTCTTTGGGTAAATAAATTAACTGGAGAATTGATGGTATTAGTCTATGTCCATACTACTCTCAACATGCCCAGATCTCTAGGAAGTTAAGTAAGTTGGGCATGGTTAGTATTTGAATGGAAGAGCTAACAGCTTTTGGTCTCTGAATCTATAAACAGGATATATTCTCTTTCTCTAGATCATCCTTAATGTTTTAACAAAGTCTTATTTTCTCTGTATAGGTTTTACACAACTTATTACATTTTTCCTATTTTTTTGTTTTATTATGGAAAATGTTAAATATATACAAAATAGAATATTGTAATGAATGCTCTTGTACTATCCTTAACATTAACAAGTATCAATTTGTTACTGGATAGTAGGGTGCCTCTTTGGGTCCTTGATCTCATTAATAAAAGAATTTAACAATGGACCCAAAAGGGACTTCAAGGATTATTTAGAGTCAGAAGAGAGTGCCCCAAAGTGCAGGGGAAAGCAGGCTGGGAATTTAGGCTGGCATAGAGAGAAGGGGAGATAGAAAGACAAAGAGAGAAAAGATTATGCTTTCTAGGATAAAAATTAACAAGCAGGCAAGTCTGTCAGTGGCAGTGGGAGATGCAGCCCAGCACTGCTGCCTACAGCCTAAGGAGTTCCCCCTCCTAGGAACCTCCATTCAGGGCAAGCAGGGTCCTTGGCTATGTTGCAGAAAGGAATTTCAGAACAAATCAGAGTGAAACAAAGTTAGTGAGTTTATTAAGTAGAGATAATAGACAGCACATGTCTTTAGGGTAAAGCTCAGGCATTCTTAGAGAAAAAGACACATAAGGAAAGAATAGTATACATCTAAGATATGGACGGGGCTGGGATTTAGCTCAGTGGGTAAAGTGCTGTGGTGCAGTCTCTGAGGCCCCGAGTTCAATTCCCAGCACCGCAAAAATGGGAGAAGGGCCTGGCAATCCACTCCCAAGGCAATCCCGAAGCACTCAGCCATTGAAAACCCTATAAGGGTCGCTATGAGTCGGATACCGACTTGACGGCACCTAACAACAACAAGATATAGACACAGGCTTCTCCAAAAAAAAAAAAAAATCACACCTGAGTGTCTTAACAAAAGCTATAACAACACACACACACACACACACACACACACACACCACTTTCTTTTGGTGGCTTTTGAAGTTACATTGTTCCAAGGATGCAATTTACAACCAGGTATACAGATGATCCAAAGTTTAAAACTAGAGGCAGTCACAGTGGCACACACTTGTAATCCCAGAGACTCCAAAAGTTGAGGCAGTAAGATTGCAGGTTTGAGGCCTGTGGCAGCCTGCATAATTTAGGGAGACCTTGTCTCAAGACGAAAAATAAAAAAGGGGCTGGGGATGCAGCTCAGTGATAGAGCACATGGGGGGGAAAAAAAGTATGCATGAGGCCTTGAGTTCAGCCCCCAGTACCACAAAAATAAATAAATAAATAAATAAATAAATAAATAAAGCTTTAAATTAAGGTTAAAAAGTAACTAAAAATAGATAAGCTGGCTTACTTATTTTTCTTATTTTAAATAATTCTTTTTGTAAATAGAATTGTAATGTGGTTTTATGAGGTGTAGTGTTTAGACTTAGGGATGTGACAGGAATGCTAATAAAGTTAAACTCAAAGGTCATAACCATTCCGGCCCTAAATTAGCATAATCCATTTGTTGTCATTAACAACCTTGCTTGAGATTTTTGAAGAAAATGAGCTTAGTCTCTATGGAAGTCATCTTTACTAAGTTTGTCAGTTGTGTTGAAATTGTTGACTTTCAGCTGGTGAGAGGTGTACACCGATTCCTTGAGTTAAAGTTGTTATCTCTCAGTTGGCAAAAGAAATAACCAGATTCCAAAGTGAGGGAACTTTTTTCTTCCAATGTGTCCTTAATTTTTTCTTTTTATCCTGCCTCACAGGCCATGACCAGGCAACTTGTAAGAAGGTATTATTTATTAGCAATCATGTTAACTGGAGAGGATATTATCCACCAAGGAATTACTAAGCACCAGATCAAGTATTGACCACCTTGTTTCAGAGGAAGCTTACACTGGTATTCATGTCTCAAAAGGTACCTAGAAACAGATGGCTGCAGAGGGCCCCTTTATTCCCTTTCTTCCTGCCTACCAACCCCTATCAAATTCATAGCCATTCTTATTCCATCTGGAACCCCACTTACTTGTGTAGCTCACTCCTATCCTTCTCTTTAGGAAAGGTGCTGCTTGGTTATATAGGCACAGATTCTCAAAACTGGTAAACATTGTGAATTGAGGGCTTCAACATAATAAAGAGTCTTTCATTGCCCCATTCAGTGCCATATATCTTGAATTCTACTTTGCCAGATGCAAGATTACAAACTCTGGTTTTTGTTTGTATTTTTCCCTAGAAAAAAATATCTGAAAAGACTATTAATACAGGTTATTTCTAGATAATAGAATTTTGGAGCTCTCTGTTGTACTTTTGGGTATTTGTTTTCTTTATTGATTTAATTTTAATATCCTCTTGTCTAACAAAAATAAAGTCATGACCTTCCTTCCAGTTGTGCCAAACCAGTTTGCCTGAAGATGTATCACTTACCATCAGCTTCAGTCAATTCCATGATCTTCTCAAATTCTGGCTTTGAAAGGTAAATTCCAAAATTCTGAAGACAAGTATTTAGGTTCTCATAATCAACATTTTGATCTTCAATTTTATCAATAGCATTAATGACATGAGTCAACACTAAAAACAAAGCAGCATGCTAATATTAGTATTAAGTATAATTCAAAAACCACAAGTAATAAGATGAACTTTAATTCTAAATTAACAAAAATATAATTACTTCAGAAATGTTACATGAGTAGAATGTTTAAGAAATGTTACATGAGTAATATGTTTAAGACATAACCAAAATGTTTAAGAAATAACTAGAATGTTTAAGAATTAAAATCAATAAATATCAACATCAGAATCAAAAATATTATGTTTTGCTATACCTAAGAAGTGCCAATTTAATCTCATGGACAATATCACAACTAAAATATGTAGAAATAAAAATATTTTGAAAATTTCCCACTTAATAAGGTAAAAATTCCCTTATTTTTGTTGTTGTTAGGTGCCATTGAATCAGGTCTGACTCATAGCAACCCTATATACAATAGAAGCAAACACTACCCAGCACTATGTTATGCACATGATCTTTTTTATGTTTAAGCCCATTGTTACAATCACTGTGTCAATCCATCTAGTGGAGGGTCTTCCTTTTTTTTGTTGACCTGCCACTCTCCTAAACATAATCTCCTTCTCCAGGGATTAGTCCCTCCTGACAACATGTCCAAAATATGTAAGACATAGTCTAACCATCCTTGCTTCTAAGAAGCACTCTGGTTGCACTTCTTGTAGGATGGATCTGTTGGTTCATTTGGAAGTCCATGGAATATTCAATATGCATCTCCAGCACCATAATTCAAAAGTATCAATTCTTGTCTTGTCTCCCTTATTCAACATCCAGCTTCCACAAACATACCATGGAAATACCATGAGTCAGGCACACCTTGGTCTTCAATGTGACATCTTTACCTTTCAAACTTTAAAAGAGATCTTTTGCAACAGCTTTTCCCAACACAAAGCATCTTTTGATTTATTGACTGCTTCTTCTGTGGGTGTTGACTATAGAACAAAGTAAAGCAAAATCTTGGATAACCTCAATCTTTTCTCCATTTGTCATGAAGTTGCAAATTGAACCAGTTGTAAGGATTTTTGTTTTCTTGATGTCGAGGTGCAATCCATACCGAATGCTGTGTTATTTGATCTTCATCAGTAAATGTTTCAAGTCCTCTTCATTTTCAGTGGGCAAAGTTGTGTCATCTGCATAATGCAGGTTGTTATGAATCTTCTTCTAATCCTGATGCCATGTTCTTCTTTGTAAAGTCTAGCTTCTCACATTATTTCCTCAGCAGAGAGACTGATGAGGAACAGTTAAAGGATACAGCCCTGACACACACCTTTCCTGGCTTCAACTGTCTCCTGGTATGTGTACAGATTCCTAATGAGTACAACTAAGTAATCTGGTATTCCCATTCTTCACAATGTTTTCCATAATTTGTTGTGATCCACACAGTCATATGCCTTTGCATAGTCAGTAAAACATAAACAGACATCTTTTTGGTATTCTCTGCTTTTGGCCAATATCTGCCTGACATCAGCAATGATGTCGCATGCCCTCTTCTAAATCTGGCTTGATTTTCTGGTAGTTTCCTGTAATATACTTCTGAAGTCACTTTTGAATGACCTTTAGCAAAATTTTACTTGCCTAAAGTAGTTTATTTCTCATTAGCAGAAACAGAAGCAGAAAACCTTCAATCTCTAATGATAAATTCAGATAGTTATCATATAGATGGTTCTTCTTGGTGGGACATGATGAATGCCATCTTAGCCATCTTGATACAGAACACCTAGAATGACCTCAGAGGAACATGGACCCATAACCACAGCAACAAAATGGGCAAAACTATACAGCATGGCTATGCCTATTGTAATGGTAATAGAGCTACCAACATTCCCTCTTGGAGGGAGCAGGGAAGGAAATTCTGAAGACCAGCACAGGACATCCACAAAAACCTTCCCTGAGCTGCCAATTCACTAGCCCCTCCTGCTCTAGTTTCATTGATGCTACGTTATTATATAAGAGATAGAGAACTAGCTGAGGATGGAATTTGATGGTGGTACAGCTATGAGGGACTTCTTGGTGGAAGCTTCCCAGAAGGGATTCCTCTCATTGGTATAGCTATATGTAAAGGCTATCCTTGATCACCCATGCCACTGCAAGAAATCCAATAAATTCAAGCTTTTACACATCCATCCTTTGGTCTGTCTCCATTCCCTTTGACTTTCACACAATGTTTTTATGAGAATATGTAATTCAGTTCCTGGTAAATTCATTTAGTTTATCTTCTATAAACATAAATATTATTACTTAGAAATAATTGCCCTATATCTCTTTTATAATACCTTAGAATTTGTGCTTCATCAGTTTGGACAGTTGTTCCTCCATTAAATTTAAATTGATAAATTTGTACTGCAATGATAGCATTCTTAAAAAAAATTACTGATAAATATACAGAATTTATTAAGGGTGTTGAGAGACTAACTAGAATTCATCTAGGTCAAAAAATTCAAAGTAGAGGAGATACCTTAAATCATTTGGAGAAAAAGTAAGAAATGAAAAGATAAACACACACACACACACAAACAAATTAAATTCAAATAGGTTTCCTCTAATAGAAAATTAATACAGATAAAGTAAGGAAGCTGGGTAGTACAGGGCATTAAAGCCATTGTCAGTGGTTAATAGGCCTCAAGCAATCACTGGAAATAATTATGGATTTCTAAACAAAGAAGTGACAGGACTGAGCACAGTGGCTCAATCCTATAATTCCAGCAACTCAGGAGGTAAAGGCAAGGGAATTGTGAGTTTGAAGTCAAAGCCAGCCTACGTAATTTAGCAAGAACAATTTTTTTTTTTAAAGAGAGCAGGTGGTACAGCTCAATGGTAGAGCACCTGCAAAGTACGCGCAAAGCCCTGGGTTCAGCTCCCCCAGTACTGAAAAAAAAATATTTCTGAATTAGGTGATTTTTAAAGTGAGTCTTTAAATTATGGTTCTTTTGTGTAAATAAATATAACAGATACATGTTCCTATCTTGTGAAAGAAATTTTTAAGTAAAAGGAATCCTCATTTAAAAGTTAAAAGCTCTTTTTCATTTTAAAGGTAGAAAAGAGCAAGTAACTTGAAGCAGATTTGAGAGGGGATGGAAAGTCATTTGCTGGCACCCGAAGGATAGAAAAATCATGGAATACAGAAATCCAAGGAAAAGGTAGACCATTTTACACAAACAGCACAGGTAAAAGAAGAAAACTAGCTTTTATCTTTACTCTTGAAATTCAAAGTTAGGGTTATCTATTGCAGAGGGCTAAGGCAGAAAAAGGTAACTACTATCAGGGTCAGCAAAGGGAAAGATGCTTCTAAATTCATGAAATGGCTGATAAGGACCTCATTCTTATTCAGCCTTCCAGGATTTGGGATTGTGTCCTGAAAAGTAGCTGTCAAGGAGGGGTGGAGTCAAGATGGCGGACAGATAACACACGCCTTCTGTCCCGGAGTAATGGGAAGCCTCGATTAGGAGTTTGGAACTCACATTGAATAGATAGAAACAGTGATAATTTAGTTTGGGAGATAGAGGATGAAACTGGGCGTACACTGAAATCAAGGATTTGGCTTTGGACGAGCTACACAGAGGACAGTAGCAGGACCGCCGCCATTTCGCCATCACGCAAGCAGCGGATAGAATCCTGGAGACTCGGAGGGGACTTCGCACACACTCACTGATGGGGGCCGGACCCAACACGGAGTGCAACCTTGGCAGCACACTCTCACCCTGCCTGCTGGACACAAACTACAAATTCCAGGTGAGTCAGTTTGAGGTGGCACACAGAATCGCCATCCGTAGCCGCGGAGCAAATGGGAAACCGGTGCCAGCGATATGCATCTAGAGCTGAGACGCAGCTCCCTCCCTCCTGTTGTGGCGTGTCAGGTGTACAGAAACGATCTCCACAGATATATGGGCACACATATACCTGGATCCCAGACACACCAGGTTAGGTTGTTAGGTGCCGTCGAGTCGGTATCCGACTCATAGTGACCCTCTGTACAACAGGGGAAGCACTATTGTCAGTGCTTCTCTGCTGTTCATAGGGTTTTCAATGGCAGATTGATTTTTGGGAGGGGGTTGCCAGGTCCTTCTCCCAAGCCTACAGCTTCTGGTGTTCCCAGGTGGTCTCCCATCCAGGTACTAACCAGGCCCGACCCTGCTTAGCTTCCGAGATCTGACGGGATCGGATTCCACAGGGCTACGGCTGCAGGCAAGACACACTAGAGGTGAGCCCAAATCAACCCACTGTACTGTGGAGAAATCTGGGGTTTGTGGAGGCGACTGAGCCCCACACGGACAGAGAACTCCTTTTCGGCAGAGCCTAGTGGCACAAATAGCCACAAGCAGAGCAGTTCCGAGCGCAATCACAGCACACAACAAAATCTGTTTCAGATTCCCTCTGGGTGGGTGGGAGAGCATCCCGCCCACAAGAGGATATGGTCCTCCCAAGTGGGCAGAAAGCCCTGCAATAAAAAAACAAACTCCACGACAGCAGCCATATTCCCCCCAAGCTGTAGGTGTTGGGGAGGAAATCTCTGATTTGGGGAATTGGCGCCCGAACTACGTGGGACAGGGAGAACTCCAGGGAAGACCCCACAGGTTCCACTGCCTCTCGAGCAATACAAAAGTCACAGAATATTTCATGGAACAGTCTCTTTGGGCACTCAGTGCCCCGATTAAATCCAAGATATTATGAAGCGTTTCTGCTATATCGACCCAATAAGACCGACTGTTATTGTGGATTGTGTGGAAACACTGCCACCCTGAGGTCTGTAGTGTGCACTGCATCCTGCAGTATGGACTCCACCTGGTTGAACTGGGTGTCCTCAGTTCAGATTCCACCTCCATTTTTTTTTTTTACGGGGGCTTGAACCCAGGGTCTTGAGCCTGCTTCCTTTGTAGGAGCTGGACCGACACGCTGCGCCCCCAGCCCATATTTTTTGCTTTTTGAGACAGGGTCTTGCTGGGTTGCGCAGATCTTGGGCTTGCGATCCTCCTGCCTCCATCCCCGAAGCCACTGGGAATCCAGGCGTCCATCACTGCACTGACTACAAGAGTTTTTATATGTAGGTGGGAGCGTGTATGCGTGAGGTCTGGGATTTTATTTTATTTTATTTTTTATTTTATTTTATTTTGTTCTTTTTTTATTTTTATTTTTTTTATTTTTATTTTTATTATTATTTTGTTGTTGTTGTTGTTGTTGCTTTTTGAGACAGGGTCTAATTGGGTTGCACAGAACTCGGGCTTGCGTCCCTCTGGCCTCCGACCTGCAAGCCACTGGGGTTGCAGGTGTGCACCACCACATCAGACTACAAGTGTTTTTATTTGTGTTTGGGAGCGTGTATGTGTGAGATTTGTTTGTGTTTTTTTTTTCTTTCTTTTCCTTTTTATTTTTCTCTTTTTCCTCCCTATTTTTCTTCCTTTCTTCTTTTACTCCCTTCGCTTTTTCTATTCTCCTTCTCTATTTATTAAGCTATATATGTGTCATTGTTTTAATCATTTATCCCTTAAATCTTAACCTTAACTTTAATTTTGACAGTAATTTCTATTAGCCTCTGTCCCCTACCTCCTCTTTCCCCCTCTTCTACCACCAGATCCCCCCCCCCTTCTCACCCCACAGAAGAGCAACAAAATCTATCGCCTCCCTAACCCTTATCCCCCTTGGAGTTGGGCTGGTAGACTAAAGTGTCAACCACTCAGACCAAATAGCCGAGAACATACCCAGCTCATAAGTTCTAATAAGGACCAGAGATTCAGCACTAATTTCAAAGGAATAACAGAGGAAGAAGTTCTGAATAATCAGGAGAGACAAATTCTATTTCCAGGACCACATTATGGGCAAATCAAGTAAACATACAAAAACCACAAAGGGACAGGATGGAGCTGAAGTCTCCACAAATCCTAGACCCCAACAGATAATTCTAAGGACTCGCAATTCTTAGAGATCTCTGATTCAGAGTTCAGAGTCATGGTTATAAGCATGTTAAGAGAAATAAAGACAAATATTACAAATACACTGGAGATAATTGAAAGAAAGATTTCTAATTTGGAAGCTGTTCTGTCATCCCAGTTAGAAATGATTAAGAAAAATCAAGCCACTTTGCTTGATACTCAATCCAAATTATCAGAATTGAATACGGCTAAAGAATCCTTCTCTTCAAGACCGGATGAATCAGAGCAAAGGATCTCTGAGGCAGAAGATGACATAAATGAGCTGAAACACAAGCAATTAGAAATGGAGTCAATGATAACAGTTTTAAAAAAAGATTTCCAAGAGAACTCAGAGTGAAAAAAAGAAATATAAGAATTACGGGTATTCCCCAATGAGAAGAAAGAATCACTGGAGGCCTTCACAACCTAGTAAATGATATCCTCAAGGAAAATTTCCCAAAGATAGCACAGGAAATGGATATATACACCACTGAGACTTTCAGGACTCCTTTGAAGCCTGACTTAAATAGATCATCCTCGAGACATGTAATCGCTCATATGCTGTCATTAGAGACCAGAGACACCATTCTACAAGCAGCAAGACAGAATCCCCTTATTACTTATAAAAACAGCCAATAAAAATTACTGCAGACTTTTCCATATCAACACTGAAAGCTAGAAAGGAATGGGCACAGGTGATTCAAATATTAAGAAAAAACAATCTCCAGCCTAGACTAATATATCCAGCAAAATTATCTTTGATAATAGATGAAGAATATAAGACATTTAATGACATTGAAGCTTTTAAAAGATATGCAACCACCAAACCAGCCCTGGAGAGAATAATAAATCAATTACCACATCCAAGAGAGTTAAGACAACCCTACAAAGGAAATCAAAGAACTGGTTAGCTGAGATGAGTGCAACACAAGAAAGGTCCAAAGCAAACATGAACCATAAATCAGTAACAGGTAATGATCGAATAAATAACAATAAATGCTTTTCAATAATTTCTATTAATGTAAATGGTCTTAACTCACCAATTAAGAGACAGAGGTTGGCTAACTGAATGAAAAAACACAAACCATCAATATGTGGTATTCAAGAAACTCATCTAACTCACAAAGACTGGAATAAACTGAGAGTTAAGGGCTGGAAAAATGTATACCTAGCAGGGGGGAACAAAAGAAAGCAGGTGTTGCAATTTTAATTTCAGATAGATTAAATTTCACTCCAAAACTAATTAGAAGAGATAAGGATGGTCACTACATTTTAATACCAGGAACAATCGATCAAGAATCAATAACGCTCCTTAATATCTATGCCCCAAACATAGGAGCTCCTAGCTTTATAAGACAAACCTTATGGAATATAAAGAACTCTATTGGACCAGAATCAATAATAATGGGGGACTTCAATACCCCACTTGTGTCAAGAGACAGGTCATCAAAACAAAAAATCAACAGAGAAACGTCAAATCTAATCTCCACCCTAAACCAGCTGGATCTTACAGATATATACAGAATATTTCATCCACATGATGAGGAATACACATTCTTCTCAGCTCGACATGGTACGTTTTCTAAAA
>VMDO01025493.1:0-28121 GCA_007922755.1 Pedetes capensis
GCCACGTCCATGGTCCACAGGTTCATGTTTCTGTCCTTGTCTTCCAGGATGTAAGTGTCTTGAAGGCCAGGGGCTGTGGGGCATGTCTGTGTCCCTTAGACATTGTGGGAGCCTGGCACGTGGTCTTTTGTGCTGTGGACAGGTGAAGCAAGACATGGTGGCTCATGCCCTAAGGTTCCTTAGGGAAGAGGGAATGACTTCCTGGTCCCGTGCTCAGAGCGGCAAACGACATGAGACCATGTGCTTGGTCCTGACACTAGTGCGCGTGAGCAGGTGGCTGTCCTGTGTTTGAATCGCTGATAAGCACCCGGTGTGCCTTGGGCTAAGTGATGGCTGGGGTCCTCTCCTCTCTTCAGTAGGGCTGCAGAGTATCAGTGTGCTCCACAGATGCTGAGGGTCACGGAATAGGCCCTGTGTGCAGAACCCGGGTGGGCCTGCTGCACGTGGCCAGGCCAGGGTTGGGGGAGGGAGGCTCCTGGGGAGGGTGGGCTTCACTTGGCTATTTATTCATTTATTTATTTATTTATATTTTGTGGTATTGGGAGTTGAACCCAGGGCCTCGTACCTGCATGCTCTGCAAGTGCTGGGCCACTGAGCTGCACCCCCAGTTCCCCCCCCCCTTTTTCCCCAGTTTTTGAGACAGGGTCTAAGTTACGCAGACTGCCTCTAGTCTTGAACTTGAGATTCCCCCTGCCTCCGCCTCCCAAGCTGCTGGGATTACAGGCCACTGTGCCCGGCTCTTCACTTGGCTTTTGAAAGCCTTTTGGAGCAGAGTCAGGCAGGCAGCTCTAGACTGCACTGAGCGCGGCATGAAAGCTCGTTGGCGTGGACAGTTGGCTGAGGGTCACAGTCCCTGCAGCCCGTGGGAAAGCTGGGTGACAGGTCCACAGTTGCAAAGGGACAGGAGCCTGCTGTCAGCTGGAGAGAGGGAGAGTGGATGCGACCACGGAGGCCTTCGTGGTTCTGTGGCTGCCCAGCAGAAGGCCTGGACTCTCAGGGCTGACTTGGTGGCTTCAGAGGTTGGTGGATCTGAAGGATGTTTGCCTTAGCGCTGGGCTGCCTAAAGGAGAGCGGCAGGTCCAACAGCACAAGCACTTGGGCCACACCTGGCATTTGACCACATGGGGCGGGGCCTCCGTGTGATTGTGGCTTGGCTCCTTGTTCCATTGTGGGCGTGGCAGCCCGACCTCCTCACGCGTGGTCCTCAGGGTGTCTCTCGATGTTCTTGTCCACAGTGTCTAGCGGTGCCACAGCCTCCACCCCGCCTTCACCTGTGCCCGCATTTTGATGCCTGTGTGTCTCCACGCCAGAGGGTTCCCCATGGCTGGGAAGCACCGCCGCCTTGCTCACGCCCTGCGCACGTGTCAGACACTTGGTTTGCGGCATTGCTGTCGGCCTCGTGAGATGGTAACTGCTTTTTCAGCTCCCCTGAAAAAGACGCCCAGGACACACTCTGCGTTTGAGCCCCTGTGTCACTTTGCCAAACAGTCCCACCCGGAGGGGCGTGGCGTGGCCACTTTCCACTTGGGAACCTTGATGCTGGGGCAGCCACGTGACTGCCAGAGGCCATTTCCTCAGAAGAAAGCAGAGCAGGAAAGCCCAAGACCACCTGGTGTCTTGTGCTGAGCCAGCCAGTGTACCTGAGGGGGGCCCGTGCCATGAGGACCCTGCCGGATGCTCCTTGGGGCCTTGGAACGGGGCCTCCTCCTTGCCCCCTGGGAGAGACAGGTCCTGGAGGCAGGTGCCAGGGCCGGGCCTTGGAATGGCGGAGGATCAGGCTGGGGGCCCGGCCCTCAGGTGCTCATGGCCGTGGTCTGGGGGGAGCCAGTGCCCAGGGGCAGCGTGGAGCCCAGCAGGGGCTGTGCTCAGAGACCTGGCCAAGGAGTCCTACAGGGAGGGGCTGGTGGAGAGCAGAGCTGCACGGCCCTCTCCCTCCCTCCTGCCTGCCCCCCGGCCTCCCCGACTCCTCCTGCACCCTCTCTCCGCCCTGACAGCTGCGCCTCACTTATCACAGGGCCCGCAGCTTCGGTTTGCATCTTTTATCGGTCCCTGGTTACTGGAGCAGCCCCACCGTGGTGGTCAGGGCTATCTGCTGCTCCTCCCAGGGGGCTAGGGTGGGCTCAGGCAAGACACAGGATGTGTGGCCAGCAGTGAGACTCGGCTGGAGCGTGGGATCTATGGACACGGATGTGGCAACCATCGGCATTTATGAAGCCAGGCTCTGAGCAGGGTGTGCGGCTAGCGCTGCTCCGTGCACACCCTGGAACAGAGCTGTGGGGCGGGCACTGCCACTGCGATCTGTTTCCCTCCTGGACTAACTGCAGCAGAGAGAGGCAGTGGAGGGTCTCCAGGGAACACAGCACTGTGTGTCCCCAAACCGTGGACTGCCATGCCTAGAGCTGAGAGACGCAGCTTCTGTTTCCCGCTCCCCTCCCCCATGACAGTGACGCTGGGCAGACTGCCTGTGTCCTCTGGGCCTGTACTTTGACCATGTGAGGTCTCTTCTAACCTGGCGTGCTTGGGAGTGTGAGGGGTGTGGTGACATTATTGCCAGATGCCAGGTGGAGACCAGGACTCGGCTGCTGGCACCGGCAGCCTCAAGCACAGTGGCCCTGGGACCTTCCAGTTGGATGGCAGGTGCTGGTGCTGCCAGGGCTTCAGCTCTGTCCCCCGCTTCCCATTGGCAGTTGCAGGAGCAGCCTGCCTCTCCATGTCTAGCCTAGAGCTTGTCAACCTGACCCCCGCCCCACAATCAGCCCCCAGCCGCCTGGGAGGACCTGTTGAGCCCTGCCATCCCAGGCTGGGTTTTCCCTTGCTGGGCACCTGGGTGATTAGTAGTCTACGCTGCAGGTGTGGCGGCTGCCCCTCTACGCATACAGACCCCTACATTGCCTCACTGCCCTGGACCTGTCCCCACATGGTGCCGAGGCCCTGGGGTCTGCACAGGGTCACCGCGAGGGAAGGGCCAGGGCTCCAGAGCCCATGCTCCCTGCCTAGGAGCAGGTGTGTACAGGCCCTTCCTGGGAGGCGGATGTGGCCGTCCTGTTTGGATGAAGAGACTGAGGTTCAGAGAGGCGCCGAAAGCTGCCACGGTTAGCCTGGGAGCCCACGGAAGCTGTGTTTGCACGTGGACCTGTCTGCCTCCCCGCCCCCACTCGTGCTTGGCCAGTGTTTCCCAGTGTGCACTGTTGGGGGCTGAAACTGGTTTTAGGCTACAAATAGGCAAGCTTGTTTTAAATTATAATAATTGTTTTATATATACTTAAGAAATTTGGAAAGAACCACAATTGATGCCCGAGACCTTTGATTTTGCCAATATTACTGCATAGGGTGTCAATCACTAAGAAAAGGTCAGCTTTGCAAAAATGTGAAGGTAAGAGCAAGTGACCCTACCTGTCTCGAAGGGACCTCGATTTGGAGTTGCCGGTCCTTGTTTAGACTTTGGCGCCATGGTCGTGTGGCGTCTACCAGGTCATAGGCGCGGAGTCTCTGAGCCTGTAATATGCATAACTCTGTCCTGCTTCATGTCTTCTGAGATTGTAGTCCACTGCATTTTCTCTCAATCTGGAAGGTTCCTGATGACGGCACTGCGCACCTTGTTCTAAAGCAAATTGAAAAGCAAAGGATCAACAAACAACCCCAGAAGAACCCCTGAAAGAGTACCAGAGTAATAGCGCCTTATAATCTTACAAGGATCTGGCTGCTGGCACTGACCTTGGCCTTATCAACTCTTTTATATGTAGTAAGCACCCAGAGTGTTCCGATCAACCGTGTTATTATTCTTTGAGGTTGACTGATGGCATAATACATATTCTTACTGTGTTAATGAGGTGTTCATTCATTTTTTTCATTCATTTCTCCTCAATAAATGGAGGAAAATATTACCTCTCTCATGAGCTAAGTGTGAGAAATAAATAAGAATACACATACACGCTTAAGGGCTTAATTCAGTGCTGGCATATAATATCTACTTAGGGAATATTAGCTATTTTTAGGTAAAATGTTGTAGTGGAATTAAAAGATCAAAACATAGGCACAGAGAAATCAAATATAGTAAAGATTTGTGAGTTATAAAAATTTAGTGTTAAATTTAGCTTTGAGCTTCCTAGTTGGTACAGCATGCTGAGTACATTATATTTGTGTCTAAATTAAGGATTGGCAATCTCCTCCTACCCAGGGCTAGAGAGTAAATATTTTCAGCTTTGGGAGTCATGGGGTTCTGTACCACTCCTGCCTTTGTATCTGGAAAGCCGCCATAGACAATATGTGAATGGGTGTGGCTGTGTGCCAATAAAACTTTATTTATAAGAACTGGCAGTGGGCCTGTGAGCTGCAATTTGTCCTTGGTCTAAATGAGTGAAGCCTGTTTGTGTTCGAAAGGCAGAAACTTCTCCAGGATCATAAACACTGAAAAAAAATGTCTGTTGCAATATGTAACGTTTGTTTGTTTGCTTGCTTGCTTTTTGTGTACTGGGGGATTTGAACCCAGAGTGCTCCAATTCTAAGCTGCACCCTCAGCCCCTTTTTATTTATTTATTTTTTTATCTTGAGACAGGGCCTCGCTAAGTCATGCAGGCTGCCTCTGGCCTTGAGCTCCCGATCTTCCTGCCTCCACCTTCCGAGTTGCTGGGCTTACAGGTGTGCACTACGGTGCTGGACTCAGGTATGTTTACATGAGGCCCATTAAGCAACATATGGACGGTGCTTTCATTGGCCTTTTACAGGACATATAAAAGAAGGCCTTCGCTTGGCTAATTCACTTCCACACATTTATTGAGGATGTACTATGTCCTAGGCTGTGATATTGACAGAGAATAAAACCTAAAGGCACGCGCATTTTGGCACAGGTCCTGCGTTGGCAGGGGACGGTCTTGGTGATCATTTAGGAAAGTCGGTGTAGGGTGTTTTTGGTGTCGGGTGCATTGTCCAGTCCTTGAAGTACACTGAGGTCTCAGTGCTGATTTGAGTGGCTTTTGGTTGGGCAGGTCAGAACTCCAGGCACAGCCACCGAATGTCCTGTCCCATAGGGAGGCTGTGTCAAAGAGGTCCTTGCCGTCTTGACTGACAGCTGCAATGATTGGAAGAGTGTGGTCTTTGGAGCAAAATTAGCCAGGTTTTGAAGCTTGCTGTTTCCCCGCTGTATGGCCTTGTTCAATTCCCTTAACCTCTAAGTTTCTCTTTGTTCGTCTGCACACCATAACAGCTCTGAATCTCCAGGTCCTACCCAGGGTTGGCCAATTAGTGTTTGCGCTCCAAATGTTAGTTCCTCCCCTGCAGGGGTCAGGCCCCTGCCAGCCTCGCCCCTCTCACCTGTCTCCTGGCTTTTCCAGCCAGAGCCTGTGCGTGTGAGGCTTGCACCGGCTCCTCCCATTGAGTCGCCAGTGTTACGAAGCCTTGAGGAGACACTGGGCTGTGGAATGGGCACCTGGAACTGCAAAGTTAACGAAGGGAGCAGAGTCCAGGAGGGTGACCTCCCAGCCCTTCCGCAAGCTCTGGTCATCCTTGAGCCAGTTTGGAGGCAGGCAGAGATTCATGGTCACCGCACAAAAGCTCTCGGTGCATTGAGGCAAGAGCGTGACCTTGGCCACGGGAAGTCTGGGCCAGGGTGGGGACTTTGGGCATCTCCCTTCCAGTGCCTGAGCGGGGCATGGAGAACAACCCGGCCAGACGAGGCTGGGTATCTTGAGAGCAGCGAGCTTGCTGAAGTCAGGAAGTGATTCTGACATGTCTGCGGGCATGGCTGAGTGAGGGGCTGCGTAAGACGTTTGAAAACCCCTAAGCCCAGTGTGGGGCTGGGATTTAGCTCAGTGGGTAGAGTGCTGCACTGCAGTCTCTGAGGTCCTTAGTTCAATTCCCAGCACCTCAAAAATGGGAGAAGGACCTGGCAATCCACTCCCAAGGCAATCCCAAAACAGTCAGCCATTGAAAACCCTATGAGGGTCGCTATGAGTCGGATACCAATTTGATGGCACCTAACAACAACAACAACAACAAGCCCAGCGTGGGGGTCAGGCTGGAGCCCACAGCCACTGTAAGTGATGGCCAGCTGGCCTGGAGTCATTTATCTTAGGCAGAGGAGCTGAGCGTGGCCCGTCCTGCAACTCGGGCTCAGGTGGCTGAGGTGAGCCTGCCAGGAACTCGGTGGCCTTGGCTGCGAGCGCTGCTCCAGTTGGCCCTGGTGGCTCTCGCGCCTCTCCCCTTGCCGGGAAGTGGGCCGTTCCCTGTGGTGGAGGCTGAGGGCTGGGCCAGGGGCTTCTTCCCCCTTTCTTTGTCCTGCAGCCATGGAGAATGTTAGCCATTTGCTGGGGTGGGGGTCTGCCCAGCTGGGGACCCCAGGAGGGCGTTGCTCCCCCTACAACCAGGGAGGGCACTGATTCAATCCTCCCCATGGTGGCTTATCTGGCTCCTCCCACAGAGTAGCTGCTGCCAGTGGTGAGGTCTCTGAGTCACTCAGAAGTCTGGACCTTTTAGCAGGAGTGGATGACATCAACAAATAAACAAAGTCAGCTGCAAGCTCCCAGTTTTCTGCTCACCCCAGGGCCTCAGAAAGAGTTTTCTTGATGGAGAAATGCCCTGGGGAGCTTATTGGGCTGTTAAGACTGCCTGGGACCAAGTAAGTCCAATGGCTTTCTGGCTGTGTGACCTTGGGGAGATCACTTGGCCTCTCTGGGCCTTCACTTCTTCCTTTGGGAAGCTGCTTATTGTGAAAATTTGAGGTGGGAAACCTGGCCAGTTGTTAGTCCCCCCTTCCAGGGATACTTGATACACAGCAAATCCGAGTCCCACTTGGCTTTGAGAGGCAGATCAGATCAGTGACGCACCTGGTTCCCGAGTGCTGAGTAAACTATCAGTTCTTGGGCCCCCGTGAGGCTCCGGCTCCTCATCTCCCAGTGGAGTGGCAGCCAGGTCTTGTGACCCTTGTGTGCAGTGTGACAGATGAGTCACCTCTGGGAAAGCACCTGCGTGCTGGCTTGCGTTCAGTCCCTGGAGGAGTCCAGGAGGAGCCCCGAGGTGAGAGCTGAGCCCAGCTCCCGGGGGAAGAGCCAGGCTGGGCAGCACCGGCCCACGGTCGGCAGGGTCAGGACCAGGCAGCCCCCGCCTTGCCTTTGTGACCAGCGCTGGTGATGCTGTGAGGGCTCCTGGCGTGCTAGGCCTGTTTGCCTTCACTGTCTTTTGGAAACTCTCTCCGGGTTCTAGAAGCTGCTCCGTTGTTTTGGGGAAGTTTTACTGCATTAAGTGAATTGTCTAGATTGGAAACCCTAAATAAAAAGCCACAAGGGGCTGTTTAACAAATGCCCTGTTCCTACCAAGGATTAACACATGCTAAGGATGTGGCTTGATTGCCTTGGATCATTGCCTTTGAAGAAGTTAGGAAAAAAAAAAAAAAAAAAAAAAAAAGGAGGCGAGACAGTGGGAATTCTGTGAGCTCTGTTGTTTTTCTTGTAGAAGGGTGCTGTGGCACATGTCTGTAATCCCAGTGGCTCAGGAAGCGGAGGCAGGAAGATCGAAGGTTTGAGGCCAGAGGCAGCCTGCATAACTTAGCGAGACCCTGTCTCAGATAAAGAATTTAAGTAAAAAAAAAAAGGGGCGGGGAGGAGGTGGGGCATGGTGGCACACGCCTGTAATCCCAGCGGCTGGGGAGGTAGAGGCAGGAGGATCGCAAGTTGGAGACCGGAGGTAGTCTGTAATTCAGTGAGACCTGTCTCAGAAAAGTAAAAAAATGGGCTGGATGTGCAGTTTAGTGGTCCAGCATTTGTAAAAGCATGCAAGTGTGAGGCCCTGGGTTCAATCCCTAGTACCGCGAAAGAAATAAAAAGGGACTGGGGTTGCAGCTCAGTGGTAGAGAACTTGGAAAAGTATGCATGAGGCCTGGGGTTCAGCACCCCAGCATTGCCAAAAAAAAGTCCTCTTCGAGACTTGGGGTATGACGGGTTGCGTTCTTGCGCTACCATTTCAACTCTCTTCGGAGGCCTTGGGCAGTAGCATGTCATTTGTTTTAACAGTTCCTAGGCAAGCAGACCCCTGCAGCCGTAGCCCTTTGGCATCTGATCCCGTCAGATCTCGGAAGCTAAGCAGGGTCAGGCCTGGTTAGTACCTGGATGGGAGACCGCCCGGGAACACCAGAAGCTGTAGGCTTGGGAGAAGGACCTGGCAACCCCCTCCCAAAAAACAATCTGCCATTGAAAAGCCTATGAACAGCAGAGAAGCACTGACAGTAGTGTTTCCCCTGTTGTACAGAGGGTCGCTATGAGTCGGATACCGACTTGACGGCACCTAACAACAACAACAAGGCAAGCACACAGTGCCGGTGGCACCCGCAGTTGTCACTCACCATTGTGCCTGGCCCAGGATGCTGCTGCCTGTTCATCCGTTGCACACACGGTGGATACAGGGTTGTTTTCGGGACTCTGCTGTCATAAGCAGCGCTGCAGGGAGCGTCTTGGGGCACCGCAGGAGCATCCGAGCACACGGAGCACACGCTCCCAGCCTTCCCGGGGCCTGCCACCTGGCTGTCCAGTCGCAGCCAGCTGCTTTCTGGGTTTCTTCCCCTGAACCTGGGGACTTCTGGAGGGCAGAGGTGGGTGGCGCTCACCTGAGGCCCTGTGCCAGTTAGTGGTGCCTGACACCGGGGACCAGCGTGAGACATGATAGAACGGGGTGAGTTCTGGAAGGAGGAGAGGCAAGCGCCAGGGGAAAGTCTGGAGTCAGGGTGTGGGAGGAGCAGCGCTTGGTCAGCAGAGAGAAAAAAGAAAAAGGAAAAAGCAGTAGCAGGGGAGGGGAGAGGCCCTGCAGCCCCCTTTTTTCCCCCTTGAGACAGGGTCTCCCTTTGCAGCCCAGGCTGGCCTGAAACTCTCAATTCCTCTGCTTCAGTCTGCTGAGTGCTGGGATGACAGGGCTGCGCCACCAGCTCCATTCTGAAAGGACATCTGTGAAAGTGCCACTGAGGGTGTCTGGATCTGGCCGATGTCTCCCGGCCAAGCACGAAAGTCCTAGGCCCTACTGGCAGGGGTAGGGAGCTGATGAGCAGCTGTAGTGAGCGGAGGATGTTGGGCTTCCTGCGAAGGGGATCTGAGTTGAGTCTGGCACTGGTCCTTACTAGCCAGGCAGAGGGGTGGGGATGAGAGTCCCCATGACTTTGACCTTGACCTCCTTAGGAGCTGTCTCAGGTGGGGGCACTGGGCCTCCAGCAAAGCCGGCAGCTCAGGAGGCTTTGAGGACAGAATAGGACCCAGGTGCCCACTGTGTTCAGCGGGACCTCTGAGCAGCAGCAGGGCTGCCTGTGGAAGGCGGAGATTAGAAATTGCCGGAAGGAAGTTAACATTGACAGAGAAGATGAAACACAGAGTTTGAGAGATTGGTTTTGTTTTTCTTTTCTTTTTCTTTTTTTTTTTTTTTGAGACAGAATCTCGCTGTGTAATCCAGGCTGGCCTTGAACTCACATCAGTCCTCCTGCCTCAGCCTCCTCTAGCACTAGGATTATAGGCATGTGCCACTGTGCCTGGCTTGTTTTAAGTGCGATTAGAAATGGGCAATTTGGGTTTGCTAATTGCAAGATATTTGTGGGAATACTATGACAGAATGTGTTTTTCTTCTTAAACATTTTCCCCTGGTGATATAATTAAACAAAGTATCTGGAGAAAATGTAGAATGTATAAAATTAGACTGTAAATAAAGTCCCATACCCTCCACTGAAGGGCCTACAGCCATACAACTGTGGTGTCTGATCCCGTGAGATCTCGGAAGCTAAGCAGAGTCAGGCCTGGTTAGTACTTGGATGGGAGACCACCTGGGAACACCAGGTGCTGTAGGCTTGGGAGAAGGAACCCAGCAATCTACTCCCAAAAATCAATCAGCCATTAAAAACCCTATGAATAGCAGAGAAGCACTGACAATAGTGTTTCACTTGTACATAGGGTCATTATGAGTCAGACACCGACGGCACCTAATAACAACAACAGCAATGCTCCACTGAGCTGCCTTAGAGACAGTGATACCTAGGACTAGGTGACGAGCTTGTCCTCGGTTGGGTTGCCCTGAGCTTTGCTGGTTTAGCCATGAAGGTCCCACACGGAGGGAAAGCCTTGGTGTTAGGTACTTGTGGTTAAATGGCATGGCTGAGGTTGCAGCCTTTTGCCGGCTCACGGCTCACAAGGCGTTTGCGGAGGGACCCTTGTGTTTACCTAATGGCATGCAGGCTTTGTGCAAGGTCACACCTGATTGGACCAGCTTTGTAGCCCGGGCCCTGGTTTCTAATCATCAAGTGTACAGCTTTCACACCAGTGGGCTTCTGGCTGTGTGACCTTGGGGAAATCACTTGGCCTCTCTGGACTGTCACTTCTTCTTTTGGGAAGCTGCTTATTGTGAAAATTTGATGAGCTGAGGTGGGAAACCTAGGCAGTTGTTAGTCCCCCCTTCAGGAATACTTGATACCTAGCAAATCCAGAGTCCAACTTGGCTTTGAGAGGCAGATCAGTTCTGTGACCTGGTTCCCGAGCGTTAAGTAAACTATCACTTCTTGGGGTGTGAAGTAGGGCCCTTTCCGCGGTGGCCGGGAGCCTTCTCTCCCAACTGGACCGAGGGATTTGAGGATGATTTCGCTCTGGCGGGCTATCCAGGTTTGCGGGTTGGTACCGAGAGGGAAGGGATGCCAGTCCACATTCTGAGCTGAACAGCTCTCCCCACACTTGTAGTTAGGTGCTGTCAAGTCGGGTCTGACTCATAGTGACCCTAATGGAATCCCACCTGACACTGTCATGCCCAGCACTATCTTAGCGCTTCTGTGCTATTTGTGGGGTCTTCAATGGCTGATTGTTTCAGGAGTGGGCTGCCAGGTCCTTCTTTCTAGCCTGCGGCACCTGGTATTCCCAGGTGGTCTCCCATCCAAGGACTAACCAGGCTGACCCTGCTTAGCTTCTGATACTGGGGCGCTAAGGCTGCAGACACAGAACTCTTAGGTTCCCCCAAATGATGTGACTTCTATGCCAGCTCCATGTCCTATGGAGATGATGATGATGATAGTGATGAGGTAAACACCCATCATTTTTGGTGTCTGTCTCTGGTCTTCTTGGAGCCTCAGAGCATCCCTGTCGTTGTTGTTGTTAGGTGCCATTGAGTCGAGTCCGACTCATAGTCACCTTCATAGGGTTTTCAGTGGCTGAGTGTTTCGGGATTGCCTTGGGAGTGGATTGCCAGGCCCTTCTCCCATTTTGCAGTGGTAGGCATCAAACTCAGGGCCAGAGAGACTGCAGAGCAGCGCTCTACCAACTGAGCTAAATCCCAGCCCAGAGCATCCCTGTGTTAGCCAGTTTTTGACACAGGAACCTCAGCTTCCAGGTGTCAAATCAAGGCGCTCAGCAGCTGAGGGAAGCAGCTTCCACTTGCTGAGTGCCGAGCAGGCAGGGCCTGGGCAGCTTCGGCAGCCCCGAGGCAGGCGTTATGCCTGCATTTGACCGCTGAGAGGCTGAGGTTGTGCAGACAGGTGCTGGCCACGTTGACTCATCCAGGGTAGGCAGGACACAGCTACGTGACATATGGGGCTTGGTGTAAAGGGAGACACACGGCTCCTTGCTTAAAAGTGACTACAGATGTCTAGTTGGTGCCAGCAGAGCCTGGCCTCCCTGAACCCGGGGCCAGCATGAGGTGCTCGTCTGGGAAGCCAGTCTGTGGCAGGACCCGGGGACAGGCCTCCCACCTACTTCCCTGGCCCAGGCATTGTGGGGCGGGGCTGTGTTCCATGCGCCTGCCAGTCGTGCTGTATCCACCAGCAGGTCCCTAGGGTTCTCTGGGCTGCCTGGCTTCCCTGGGGAGTTTCCTTGCACCTGCCCTTCCTCCTCTTTCCATTTCCTTTCCCCTTCCCTTTGCGCAGACTGGGTGGGTGTTTAGGCGTCTCACTGGACCAGCTTTGGCTCATGGCTTGATGCCTTGGTGCTCTTTGGGGGCGCAGAGCTGGGCAGGTCCTTCAGCATGCCCCCTCCCCTTCCTTCAACACTGGCAGGTGCCATGAGCCCAAGCGCTTGCCCTTGCTCTTGTGTTGGCTGAACTTTACTGTCTGTGCTGGGACTGACTGGTTCTAGGAGCGCAGAACATCTGTTGGGGGGTCCTGGAATTATGTCCACAGGGATCCCCAAGTGGATGCGAGAATTCCCTCTAGGGCTTGTACTTCTTGTGGTCCTTGAGTGTTAGCAATTCTTATTTGTGGCATTGTTTGTTGTTGTTGAGTCAGTATCTGACTCATAGTGACCCTGTGTATAACAGGTGAAATACTATTGTCAGTGCTTCTCTGCTGGTCGTAGAGTTTTCAATGACAGATTGATTTTTGGGAGTGGGTTGCCAGGTCCATCTCCCAAGCCTACAGCACCTCATGTTCCCAGGCGGTCTCCCAAGTACTAACCAGGCCCGATCTTGCTTAGCTTCCAAAATCTGAACGGATTGGATGTCATAGGGCTATGGTTACAGGCGTGGCATTAGTTACCAGTCAACCCAGCTCTGAGCCAGGCGTGGTGGCTCATGCCAATAATCCCAGCACTTGGGAGGCTGAGGCACAAGGATCATGAGTTGGAGGCCAGCCTGAGCTACACAGTGAGACTGGCTCAAAAAACAAACAAAACAGCTCCACCTTGGCTTCTTTTCCTTAACTCAAGATAGAAGTCACAGAAAGGCCAGCCATGCTACCAGAACGAGGATTTATTGGTGCTTACACTGAAGCATAAGGGAGGCAGCCTATGGAACAGAATCCCTAGGCTGCTCTCGGAAGAAGCGAAGAGGAAAGTTTTGTGTAGTCTGAGGCGCTCGTTATTGCCATCCAGGAGCTGTCAGAGCTGGGCGTTCTGTGCTGCAGAGAGGCTGCAAGCTTTCGAGGAAGGAAGTAGCATAAATAGGGGCATCTTAGGATGCATCTCCTATAAAAACCTGCTGTTTAAAGATGGAAAACATGCTGGGTGCAGTGGCGCACGCCTGTAATCCCAGTGGCTTGGGAGGCGGAGGCAGGAGGATCGCAAGTTTGAGACCAGAGGCAGTTTGCGTAACTTAGCAAGACCCTGTCTCAAAACGTAAAAGGTGCAGCTTAGTGGTCCAGCACTTGCAGAGCATGCAAGTGCAAGGCCATGGGTTCAACCCCCAGTACTGCCACCCCGCCCCCCCCCCAAAAAAAAGATGGAAACCATGACTGGGAAATGAGGCCTTTCTTACTCTGTCTCGATTTAGTCCTTACAACAAGCCTGTCAGGCTTGCGCATTCCCTGGCACTTTCTCCGTTCAGCTACTGCTTGTTGACCTGCTCAGTGCAGGGCGCATGCTCAGAGATTGCCCTGTGGCTTCCATCCATGGCGCTCCAGTGTTTGCTGTCTTCTGGTATTTCACTTGGCTTTGTCTCATTTAATTGCTGCAGCAGTCCTAGGAGTTGGTTTCTGCCATTCCCATTTTGCAGGTGAGAAAATCGAGGTTCAGCCTGTCTCCCAACCTGGGTTTTCCTGATGTCACAGTCAGAGTCTGTTACTTGCAGCCCAGAGCAGTGGCCTCAGCAGGCCTAGGGTGGCTGGCCTGGATGCAATCCTGGCTCTGCCATACGCGGCTGTGGCCTCAGGCAAGTTACCCATCTTCGCTCTGCCTCTGTTTCCCCATCTGTACAATGGAGTTACAATAGCTCCTCCATGTGGGAATGTTTTGGGGAATTTAAATGAGATATATTGGGCACAGAGCCTGACACATAGCAAGTATTTGATGAAGTCTGGTCACCGTTCTGGCCACCACTTTACAAATGACCTCACAGTGGTTCAGAGACGGTAGGGATCTGCAGACAGTCACACAGCCCTGTAGTGGCAGCTCTTGGGATGAAATGGGATCTTCCCCCCCAAGGGGGGTTCCTTTTCCCACTGCTTCCTTGGACAGGCTTTGGTGACACCCTGGGCTGTGTTCTTGTTCCTGTACCTGTAGTTCTCTTTGTCCTCGTTGATAACCTGAGGGAACCTTGAGAGCCAGAGCAAGAGAGGAAGCAAAAAATGCAGGCTGCTGCTTGCGAGTTAATTAAGCGATTCCTGGGGTTTCATCTGCCCGCCAGTTAGCACCAAAATCAATCCTCCAAATGGCGGGGAGGTCTCCCGTTGCCGGTGCATTTTTAATTCAGATAGCCCTGGCATTTTGCATCTTCCAGAGGAAGATAAATGTTTAGATAGCAACAAACATCATAGGAAAAGGGAAAATTGGGGGGAAATCCAGGCTAGGCTGAGCAGATGCCCCTTAGGTGTGATGAGCGGGTGAGAAGTGGCATAACGCACACATCTGTTGTCCTCTGCTCCCCGTGTTGGGGTGACAGGGCGTGGGGGGATGGGGTTTGTTGCCTGAAAAAAAAAAAGCAGGTGCCTTCCTGATGCTTCTGTGGGCTGACGTTAGATCCCAGTTCCTACGCATGTGGCAAATGTCAAGGTCGTGAGCGTGATGGTCGAGGGCATCCGTGTACAGGCATTGATGGCTGGGTTCTTACGTGATCCTTGCCCTTTATTGAATGCCTGTTGCCGTGCCAGGATTTCAATAGTTCTTCCAGCAAGCCCTAGAGGTAAAGGCCATATCAGCACAAGGCAGGTGAGAGAGCAGAGGCAGGGAGGGGCTTAGACCCCAGCTGGTCTGGACAAAGCTGGCATCCTGCCCTTCTCTGGGGCTCCTGAGTGCACACTCCCAGGTTGCCTGCTCTCCTACCCCAGACGCGTCAACATGGAGGGCAGTAAGCTGCAGGTCCCTGGGTCTAGACGGATAGCAGGGGTCCTGGGAGGCATCTGGTCCGCGGGAGGCTGGATCCTTGCGACTGATGGAAGTGACATGAGCCTGCTATGTTTACAGTCCCGTTCTCCTGCAGGGTCTCCGGAAGTCATAACTCGCTGCTGGCTAGCACTGTGGAGGATGACAGGAAGTTATAGCGCGGCTCTATTGGCCTGCTGGGAGCCACTGAGAGGGGGCGTGGCGGGCAGGGCAGGCGAGAGGGGCAAGCTTGCTGCAAATAAGAGGGATTCCTGGCTCACTGCGTGGGGCCTCAAACCAGCAGCTTTCAGTCTGGAAGCCGGAGCTGCAGAAAGATCGCATGAAATCTCTGCAGTTTTCCACCGCGTCCTCACTGTTTTAAAGGACAGCGTTTTCTAAGCGATCGTCCCAGTGGTTGTGGGTTTGGGGTTTTCCAAGCCATGATTTTTACGGAGGGTGAAAGGAGGGAGCAGTTGGGCAGGGTGGGGGAAGGGTCGTGGCTGGAGAAGAGGAAAAGTGCACATTCCACACCCAGCGCCCTGTCTTCCTGGTCTGGGTTCCCTGGAGCTGCGAACAAGGGGTTGATTCACGTGGCTGCGGGGCCCCTTGGCCTGGAGTTGGTCCTGTGCCTCCCAGTGACTCAGGAGGAAATTCCATTTCACTTATACTGCGGCTGTGCATCGCTCGTGGCATTCTCTGCCTTGCTTTTATGACTATCTCATCTTCTTGGAATTTGCCTGTTTTTCCTTTCCTTTTTCTTTTTCTTTTTCTTGGGTGATAGATCAAGGCCGACACATAGTACGACTCTGCAAACACAACCCACTTCCTGCTCCTCTGCACAGTCCTGTGGGCGTCCTGGGCTTCATGTTTTCAGGGTGCTTGGCCGTCGGAGGTGGTGATCCTCATTATCTGCGCATGCGTCTGCATTTGCCGTTCTTCCATGGTCACACCACGATCCTTAGAGGGACCTCTGGTTTAGAGCACCCGCTGTCTAGGACCTTGCGACAGAGTGGCTCCATCTGTCAGGGAGAAACTCCATGGAGCGTGGTTGAAGCGCCACTGCAGCGCGTGGACAGGTGAAGCGGTGGGTTAGCTGCCTTAGAGGTGGACAGCCGCTTCCACACTCTGCAGGGAAGTTTTCTCGCTCTGTCTCCCTCTCCCAGGCCCCACCCAGCCGTGGCTTCAAACCCAGCTTTGGGGTCTGCAAAGCTCCCTGGGTTCTCTCTGGCAGGGCTAGTTGCCGTGAGCCCTGCCATTGTGGCTCTGTCTCTCGCAGGAGCCTGTGCACATTCTCTGGGGGTGCACCAGGTTTTGGTTCTCTGTGTATTTTGGAGCCCCTCATCTAGGGTTGGGCTGGGATTTGGCTTAGTTGGTAGAGCGCTGCTCTGCAGTCTCTGAGGTCTTGAGTTCGATTCCCAGCACCGCAAAAATGGGAGAAGGATGTGGCCACCCACTCCCAAGGCAATCCCGAAACAATCAGCCATTGAAAACCCTATGAGTTGGACTCGACTCGACGGCACCTAACAACAACAACAACATTTAGGGTCATTTGATGGTTGCTGATGAATGAAGAACTCTTGAGCCCTGGCTAAGACTTCTGGAAATGACAGGAGGTGGGGCCCTGCAGGCCACTCTCCCTCCTGCGTGTTGGCTGCTGCTTGCCATTCAGAGGGCTCAAGTGTAAGCGGCTGCCCGCTGGGTTCTCTGGGCACTTGCTGGGAAGATCCGCCTTTCTCTCTTCAGGTCTGGTGAAATAACCGTCACATGGCACGCAGGTGCTCAAAGGGATGCATCTCAGAGAGCACACCTGGGTTCCAGTTCATAGCTTCATAACTTCATAGCATTCCTTCTCCAAGCTGCAGTTTCTCCAGCTGCAAAGTGGGAGTGACCGTGGTGCTTTCTCGGGGTGACTGCAAGGATGGTGGAGATAGTGATAGTGTGATCATGATGTCCAGCATGTGCAGGCAGCACTATGGAGGTGACCCGTGGACACCTATTTTCCTTTAAGAGCTTGAAGGGTGGGTTGGGACCTTTCAGAACCCCTGCAGCTCTGCCTTGGGGGGTGAGGAGCAGGCCTGGTGGTGGGGTACCACAAGATGAAGCGTGGGTGACCTTGGAATGAGGAGGCCTGCATGTTGGACAGGGGTATGGACGGCCCCTGCAGGGGCACTGGGACAGAGAGGGAGGCTCGTTTGCCATGCAGGAGGCAGTGGCCAGCTGACTGGACGGGAGGTACATAAATATTGGCCCAAAAGCCTGGCGCAGTGACGCATGCCTGTAATCCCAACAGCTCGGGAGGCGGAGGCAGGAAGATTGCAAGTTCCAGACCAGAGGCAGTCTGTGTAATTTAGCGGGACCCTGTCTCAAACAGTAAAAAACAAACAAACAAACAAACAAAACTAGGCTGGGGGTGCAGCTCAGTGGTCCAGTACTTGCAAAGCATGCGAACATGAGACCCTGGGTTTAACCCCCAGTAATGCAAATATATATATGTGTGTGCGTGCGTGTGTGTGTGTGTGTGTGTGTGTGTGTGTATACACACACACACACATATATATCTCCAAAGATTTTGGAACCAGATAGAAGCAGGGTTCTTGGTAGCATTTCTCTTGTAGGACTATCTGTGAGATTGAGGGGTGCGCCTGCAGCACCAGAGGGTTAAGGGGCTTTCTGATGGGTGGGGTGGAGGTACACACTTGGAAGGTTACCTGCAAGGTGTCAGAGGAGGGGTACAGGGAAGGTCTCTGCAGCCATGACCATCTTCACCTGCAGTGGGTCGGCTCTGCCCAGCTGCGGCTGGAAGAGTTGCTGGTGGGTGCTGATACAGGGGACAATGCTGGCTCCGGTCCTTAGGGCCACGGAGAGGGGTGCTGAGGCCCGAAGGAAGGTGTGGGGCGATGGAGGCGAGTGCAGGTGTGCATGAAAACGCAGCCCTTTAAAATGGTCATGGAGAGGTGGCTCTTGGGAAGTGTGTTTTTATCCCCTAACAAGCTCACTGGCTTTGGAACCCAGCACGTTGCCTTGAGCCCTCTGAGCTTGGGAGTCCCCATCTGCAGACTGGGGATCAGAACCCGTTTTGTGGGGCAGTGTGAAATCTTGACCTGAAATGATCCTGTGTGTAGGAAGCTGACAGAGAATGCTAATTTCCATCCTGTTTTCTTATTGGCCTTCTTTTGCGGGTAAATCTCAATGTGATCAATGATACATGAAGCCCATACCAGCCCGATCAGTTACAGTAAATGGTTTCTGGATAATCATTAGATTAGTAACAAATAATCATAGCTGACATTTACCTAGTGTCTATATTAACTCCTGGGCAGTCCACATTAGACCCATCTGTTGTGTAATTTCACTCCTATAATAATCCTAGGAGGTGCAGTGCTATAATTAGCCCCATTTTACCAATGAGGATCAGAGACCCTAAGTACAAGGTCTGAGGTCACACAGTTTAGAAATGGCTGAGCTGGTGTTCTAGCTCCGGCATCTGGTTCCAGAGCTAGTGCTGTTAACCATTGTAGCAGACTGCCAGAGTATGTGGGTGGGTGGGAAGGTAGGGGGGGTTAGGCAGACATTAATTGATTGATTGATTGATTGACATCTGTGTATGGTGAAGGGCAACAGAAATCATCGCAAGGCACTCCTAGAATATGTGTGCGCCATGCGTGCTGAGAGGAACTTGGGGAAAGGATGGGGATGTTGGCTTTGCTTTCCCCACAGTTTGTGGATGCCAGAGTCTGGGGCTGGCTGGACCCATGCACCCCTAGCTCCTCTTTCTCCTGCTTTGACCGTCCAGGTTCGCAGAGGAGGCTGAAGGCAGGACTTGGACCCAGAGGTGCTCAGCTCAGCTCCTTGGGGGAACTTCTTGGTCACAGTGTTACCCTTTGTTATGGATATTGCTTTCCTTGCCTTTGTTGGGTGCTTGGGTCTGGGTGCTTTCATGTGGGGGAGCCCCTGAGCACAGTGTCTCTGGCCCATGTGACTGAGTGGCCACTGGCCCCCAGCTCCCAGCTGTAACCTGGCTGGCCTTGCAAAGGGACCGCAGGGCCCAGCCTCGGTCTGTGAATAATGGAATCCAAGCCCTCTGGCCGCTGGAGATGGCAGCTCCAAGGACACTGTGCTTGGGGCACGGTAGATGGCTCTTATGTCCTACTCTCTCTGCAAGCCCTGGGTATCCCTGTTGGCAGATGAGGAAACTGAGGCCCAGGGAGGAGGCAGAGTCACCACGGACCTTACCATGGAGCTGGAGTTGAGTGACAGCAGCGTGTGGCAGCCGCCTTCATCCACCACTGCCTCGTTCCATGTTGCCCTTTGGGAAAGTTGGGAGTGCTGTTGTGACTGGGGGTCGGTGCTGTGGGCGACCTCCTGGCTCCCGTTGGCCTCAGACTCTTATCTGAGGCGAGGGGAGAACAGACAGAGTCGTCGTCTGTAAACTGTTTCAACGGAACCTGGCATGCAGCAGGTTATGGGTGGGGCTGGGCCAGTGATGGATAAAAGGTGGGTGGGGGGTGCCAATCAGCGTGGGGACATTAGCTGAGGGGTGGGGGTGGCGGTGACTGGCTTTTGGAGGAGCCCTGGCCTTGAGAGCTCAAGTTAGATGAGCCTTTGGGTCTCTCTGTTCTTTGGGGGACATAAGTCCTCCAGATGCCACAAATTTTAAAATTCTGGCATTCTGCCTATTGTACATTGGTGGCAGGCATCTGGCTCCCATATTGAAGCCAGAACTAAAGACCCTGAGTGCTCAGGGACAAGGTGGTCTGTCTTGGTGACAGTGGTTGGGTGTCCCAGCTCTTTCCAGGCGTGTTCCAAGGGGCGTGTGTGCATTGACTCATGTAACGCACCCACATCCCCTCCAGGGCAGGGACCCGTGTCATTGCTCCCTGTAACAGATGAGGAGGCTGAGCTCAGAGGAACTGAGCTATCTGCTGAGTGCTCTCTGCCAGCCAAGAGCCAGAGGTGGGGCCTGAAGCCGGGAGGCTGCAGAGCCCGGGCAGGGCTGGCAGGTCTCAGCCCCTCACCTCGGAAGGCATTGACAGTCTGTGAGCTGTTGCTTCCTCAAGGAGACATGAGATCACTTCCATTGGGGACGATGAGGAAGGACGGGTGCTGAACCTTTAAAGAATTTGGCTGTCATTTAAATAGGTTTGAACCCTAAATATGGGGTCACTTTTATATCCTGTCCTCTCTTCTTGCTAAGTCATTGCTTAGCTCTTGTTTCCTTACCCATCAGCCTTCCTATTCCAGTGCTCCCTGGTGCCTGCACTGTAGGCTAGTTTGGTATGAGTGGCTTCCTTGAAGTCCCCATCAGCTGTGAACTCCTCTAGTCAGGGACAGTGTCCTCTCCATGTCTCCCCTGGCACCTGGCAATCAAGCCAGGATCCTCTTTTAACCACTGCACCGGGCTCAGGTTGTACCGTCCAGCGGTGGGTCACATAGAGGACTGTGTGTGACTGCAACAAGTTTCTCTCCCTGTGGTGGAGAAGGTGTTAGGAGCAGGGCACGAAGGTGCACATCTATACTTCCAGGACTCAGGAGGCTGAGGCAGAAGGATTGTGAGTTGGAGGCCAGTGGGAGCTGCGTCACTTAGCAAGACCCTCTTTCAAGATGTTGTTGTTGTTGTTGTTAGGTGCCGTCGAGTCGGTATCCGACTCATAGCGATCCTCATAGGGTTTTCAATGGCTGAGTGCTTCGGGATTGCCTTGGGAGTGGATTGCCAGGTCCTTCTCCCATTTTTGCGGTGCTGGGAATTGAACTCGGGGCCTCAGAGACTGCAGTGCAGCGCACTACCCACTGAGCTAAATCCCAGCCCCAAGATAAAAAACTATAAACGGGTTGAGGGTACAGACCAGTGGTGGCGCACTTGCAAAGTTAGCTAGGGGCTCTAGGTCAATCCCGAGTACTAGAAAAAGTTAGGGAGAAGCTCTCTTCAACCTCCCACAGACCTGGGGGTGCTGCAGCTTGGACAGGTCCCAGCTGCCTGTGGGTGCTGTGCCTTTCATGGCCAGGGTCAGCCGTCAGCGCAGAGCTTCCTTCAGGCTGAGCCTGCTCCAGGCTCTGAGCACCCTCCTCGGTCAGCTGGGGACACGGAGAACAGCTGCCTGCTCTGGCCTTGGAATTGCTGAAGTGGTCACTCCAAGGTCTAGGGGGCAGGATGTGCCCCAAAGTCTTTCCTCCTCTCCCCAGGCTCCTTGCTCTGCACCAGCTGACCTCCCGTGGCTGTAGCAGCTTCTGTGAGGGGTTCCGGGGCAAATGGCTATTGTCCACTGTAGGCCCACGGGCAGCAGTGTGGGGTATTCACGTGACCCTGCCTCTCTGTCTCTCCTCTTACCACCTGATGGATAGACTTGACATGGCATGAGCCTGCATCATCCATGCTGAGAACATTAGTAGACACAGTGAAAAGATGAACACCAACCTGATTTACAAATGGGCAAAGGACTTCAACACACATTCCTCTAGAGAAGGCATGTTATTGTTAGGTAACTTCGAGTTGAGTCCGATTCATAGTGACCCTATGTACAGCAGACCGAAACAGTTCCAGATTCTGTGGCAGGCACAGGATCTTATTTATCTTTAAGTCCATTGTTGCAGACACTGTGTCAATCCATCTGGTGGAGGGTTTTCCTCTTTTGCGTTGACCTGCCACTCTCCCAAACATGTCTTTCTCTAGGGATTGATCTCTCCTGACTAAATGTCCGAAATATGTAAGATGCAGTCTGGCCATTCTTCCTTCTGAGGAGCACCCTGGTTGCACTTCTTCTAGGACAGAACTGTTGGTTCTTTTGGCAGTCCAGGGTATATTCAATAGACATTTCCAGCACCATAATTCAGAAGCATCAATTCTTTTCCTATCTCCCTTGTTCAATGTCCAGTTTTCACAACCATATGATGCAACTGAAAATACCATGGCATGAGTCAGATGCACCTTCGTCTTCAATGTGACATCTTTACTTTTCAATACTCTAAAGGGATCTTTTGGCACAGCTTTTCCTGGAGCAATGCGTCTTTGGATTTCTTGAAAGAGAAGGTACACAAGTGGCTAAAAGGCACCTCGACACATACTCAGCACCATGGATTGTTAAGGAGATGCAAACTGAAGCCATGAGATCCCCGTTATACCTAGTAGGATTTTTTTTTTTTTTTTTTTTTAGTACTTGGGGCTGAGCCCAGGGCTTCTCACATGTTGTAAGTACTCTACTAGTGGGCTGCATCTTCAGCCCCCCCGCCCCCCTTTTTTTTGTTTGTTTTTGAGTCAAGGTCTTATTCAGCTATACAGGCCTGGAACTCACCATCCTCCTGCCTCCACCTCCCAGGTGACTGGGGTGATACGTGTGTGCCACCTCCCCCAGCAGGATGGCTTTAATTAAAGAAATAAAACAACAAACAAACAGACAGTACCAAGTGTTAATAAGGATGTAGAGAAACTGGAACCCTTGTGCCTTGCTGGTGGCAATGTAAAGTGGTGCCTTCTCCACAGAAGTCAGTTTGGAGACTCCTCAAAAAATAAATCTGGGATTGCCATATGACCTGGCAGCGCCCCTTCGAGGTGTATATTCATGAGAGTTGAAGATGTGTGTCCTTATAAAGCTTGTACCCAAATGTTGATAGCACTGTTCATAGTAGCCAGAGGTGGGAATGATTCAGGTGTCCAATGTCTGTCAGTGAAGGGTGAGTAATGAGAAGGGAGGTACCGAGTGGCTGCAGCGGGGATGAGCCTCGCAACCATCCTGCGAGGCACTAGGAGTCAGACTCAGAAGGTCACACGTGATGGGATTCCATTTTTATGAAGTATCCAGAGGAGGCACGTCCTGAGGAAGGAAAGTCACTTGGGGCTTACTTGGGAGCCCCACTTGGGAGAAGGGGGTCAGATCGGCCTAATGAGTACAAGACTGTATTCTGAGGTGATTAAAAATGTTTAGGAGCTGGATAGAGGAGCTGGTTGTATAGCATAGTGAACGTACCGAAGAGCACTGAACTGCACACTTCAAAATGGTTACTTCTAGTAATTTTCATCTCAATTAAAATAGAAATTCATTAAAATGAATGTTGAGATGAAATTTACATAAAGGTCTCTTCCCACTGGATTCTGTGGGTGTGGAAAGAACCCATTCAGTCTCTTTTGTTTTGTTGCTGGGTGCCGATAAGTTGGGTGCCATTCGAAGCGACTTTATGTAAAACAGAACGAAACACTCCCCAGCTCTGTGCCATGCACATGATCTTTTTACGTTTGAGCCCAGTGTTGCAGCCACTGTGTTTCTTCTGATTCTGAGTTGTGCCACATCAGCAAAAGGAGGTCCCAGGGGCTTTACTCCATTCCCACCAGGAAGGTCGACTCTACTTTAAGGAGACAACTCTTCCCTGCTCATCTTTTGAATGCCTTCCAGCCTGGGGGTCTCCTTTTCCAGCATTACATTTGGCAGTGCTTCTCTGCTATTCACAGGGTTTTGAATGGCTAATTGTTTCGGGAGTGTGCTGCCGGGTCCTTCTCCCTGTCTACCATGGGTGGAAATACCGGTGATATAGCTTTCAGCATCTCAGCAGCTCTCGAGCCCCTACAGCACAATAAGCTGACAGACCCCTGGGGGTCACCCTCTTGTATAGATGAGGAAATGGTTCTTGGTGGCCCAGCGTGAGGGGCTGCAGGGCTGAGCTGATGGCCACCTCCCTGTGCTCACCTTTCTCGTTTCCAGCCTGCGGCACAGATGGCTTTAGTTTTGTTTTGCTTTGCATTCTCAGCTCCTGCTGGGAGCTGTGCTGAGTACCTGGATGCCTCACCCGACCCTGAGGAGCTCAGCTCTGTGCCCTTTTTGTGAAGTCCTTGCCCAGAACTTTCTACATATCCAGGTCCTCTGTGCTCCAGCCCATTCTGGCCCCTGGGCCAACGCTTTCTCTTCACATCCTACTCCATGTTGTTGTTGTTGTTATTGTTAGGTGCTGTCTGGTCGTATCTGACTCATAGTGACCCTGATAGGGTTTTCAATGACTGACTGTTTTGGGATTGCCTTGGGAGTGGGTTGCCATGTCCTTCTTCTGTTTTGTGGTGCTGGGAATTGAACTCGGGACCTCAGAGACTGCAGAGCGGTGTTCTACCCAACTGAACTAAATTCCAGCCCCCCTACTCCATGGGCAGGGGCAAAGATTTGTAGCCTGAAGAAAACAGAGGAGGAAGGTTTGCATCTCCATTTTACTATTTGATCATTGATGACTCTTTGGCCGTTAGCACCTCAGTTTCCCTAAAGGGGGTGTGTGAGAACACTCCTGGAGTCTTGCCTGGGGTGGTTGTAAGGATTAAAGGCATCTGAGTCTGCGCATGTGCCTGGGTGCAGGAAAAGCCCGGGCAGATGCGTCCATGGTATATGGTGGTCGTTGTTACGTGTTGCGTCTTTGAATCAAGTTCATCCTCTTGTCTGCCCTCCAGGAGCAGATCCTGACTCCGCAGTCCAGCCCCCTGGCCTGTGGTGGCTGCTCCGTGATGATTTGTAGCAGGCAGCCATTGTTGTTGCGTGTGCTCAGCACAGGGCCCAGCGCATAGTCAGGAAGCAGCTGTGGATTGATTTGTCTGTGTTCTCCATACCCAGCCGGAGAGCAGCCATGTCATTCGGGTCTCTGGGTTTTGGCTGCTTTTTCTCTCCTAGCAGAAGTCATTGTAGGAACCAGGAGGGAGAGGACTCAATGTTCAGCTCTGTTCCCACCCTGGTGGCGCAGGGCAGAGCCAGCCAGAGCCGCTGTTCCTGGTGGGAATCTGGGGGCTGCCTTAAGATGCTCTAAAGCCAGGAGAGCTGTCCTCCCTCCCAGCATCCCCTCCATATTGATTGCTTGGTGTGCGCAGGAGCACCTAGCAAAGCCTGCAGGTTTCAGGGAAGTGGTGGCATTTTCTCCCAGAAGCTTGGGGAACGAGGGTCTCTCTTTGGCTCTCACAGCTGCATGCATTGTCATTTATCCTTTCTGGTCGGTGTCGGTCAAAGCCCTTCGTGGTACGGCGGGTTCTCTCGCCTTCAGTATGTGACTCTGGACAAGGCGGGAGTCGTGGAAGGCAGAGCGGGAGGATCTGTCGTGTGCCTTTTCTCTCCATGGTCCCATGATTGTCAAGTGGACGCGATTGACAGCCCTCAACTGCAATCCTCTTATCTCTCTTCTTTCCTTTTTCTGCCTGTACCTACACCATACATTCATCTCTCCATCTGTGCACCTACCCACCAGTCATCCATCTGTCTGTTCATCCATCCACTTGTCTATCCATCCTTCCATCCACCAGTCCATCCATCTATCCACCTGCCCACCCTCTCATCCATCCATCCATCCATCCATGCACCTACCTATCCAAACATCTGTCCTTCCATCCACTCATCAATTCATCTATCTACCCACCCACCCACTTATCCATCTGTCCTCCCATCCATCCATTCACCCGTCCATCCACACACACACTCGCCCAGCCATCTATCCATCCACCCATCTCTCTATGCACTCACTCATCCATCTGTGCACCCATCCACCCACCCATCCATCTACGCATGCACCCATCCATCCACCCTGCTCCCTACACACACTGGCTCTGTGGACGAGGCCCCAGGCTCAGTCCTGAAGCCACAGAGAAGACCTTGTCTCAGGGGCCACAGTCAGGCGCAGGCGGTAGATACTGGATTAGAAGAGGAAGATCAAAGGTAACGAGCGCTGTGATTCAGAAGGATGCAGGCTGCTCCGGCAGCCACGGACAAGGGCAGCAGCGGCTCGGAATCCCTCTCATGAGGACATGGCCTGTCTTGGGCAAGGACTCCAGGACAGGCTCGTCTTCATGCAGGGGCATGGTGCCGATGACCTCAGGCGGCCCCTCCAGGCCACAGGAATCTCTGATGTGGAGTTCTCAATTGCCGGTTTTGCTGCAGAGCGAATGAGAGAGAGAAAGAAGAAAGCAGCGGAGGGGTCCAGCAGCCTTCCTGGACGTTTAGTTTGTGGTCCCAGACCTCGGTTTCCTGGAGCTGTGGGCTGTGTGTGGGAGGCGCGCAGTGGTGGCTTGGCCAGCCGGCACTGGGGACGGCGTCTGTTGGCAGGGCCGTCCTCTGCAGGGGTGGCAGCTGGCCCGGACAGATCTCCTCTCTGTCCAGTTAGTCAGTGTCCCGTGGCTAAAGGCAGAGTGGAGCCTGTGTTTCCGATGGCCCTGCCGCCCCACAGAGTGAAGAGGCTCAGTGGCTCCGAGGGGGAGGCTGGCAGGGACGCCTCAGCCCCTTCCCCGCCAAGGGCGATCGCGGACAAAGCAGGGTTACTAATAAGCAGTCTGTGCTTGCCCCGTAGCAGATGAAAGACCGTGTGCGAGAGTGGATAATTTGGGGTTTTCCTGATGAAAGCAACTGACATTTGGGCTCAGACCTCGTGTGCACCTCTGGGCTGCCTTTCATCTCGGCCCTCAAAGCCTGGCTAGTCTTTGGTGTGCCTCAGGGCAGCCTGTGGCACTGGAATCGGCTTGAGCCAATGGGGGAGAGGAAGCGGTGCAATGACCCCTGGGGGCTGCGGATGGAGGCCGTGTGGCGTCCCTGGTGGAGGGGGTTCCCATTGGGATGGGACAATGTGTCACTGAATCCTGCAAAGCCGTGGAGAGCCAGGCCTTGGAGCTGCTGGTGCTGGCTGAATGCAGACGCTGGCTGCTCCGCTAACTTGCTGAGCAAGCGCAAGGACTCGCGTTTTCTGACGGGCCCCCTTGTCCATCATCCCTGGGAGTAATGGAGTAATGTCGCCAGCAGCCACTGTGGCCTTCGCCACTTGCCTTATGCGCTGTCTGAAGCCAGTGAGTCACCAGGAATGAACTTTGCCTTTGACTGTAATCGATGATCTTGACCTATTGTGCCAAAGCAATCAGAGGACAGGGGCCGAGGACTTGTGTTCTTTATCCGGGCTCCTGATGTCATGCCGGTGGGTAGTCAGCCTTCCATGAATGACTGGCAGGTGGCCCAGTGGGGAAAGGACACTTGGCGCATGCCTCCCATGTAGTGCCTTTAGCTTGCGATGAGCGAGACTGGATCTCTTGAGATTCTGCACAGGCTGGGTTGCACCGTTTCCCAGGTGTGCAGGTAATGCAGTGAGCAAAGGCTGAGGACTTGCTTTATTCACTGGGTTGCTGCTGTAGAAGCCTGTCATCTCCTGGAAGATGCCTGGAGCCTCCTCTTGAGGAACCCAGGCACCTGTCTGCCCAGTCAGCCCTGGAACCCCAACACTAAAGGCCACCCTTGTTGGTTTCCCTCCCTCTCGATAGGGTGCCTGGGGGCTCCAGATCCCACCAGGCTCCCACCTCTGTTAAACAGGACTCAGTGACCTTGAGGGTGGCTTTGGATTGTTTAATTAATTAATTAATTTTATGGTACTAGGGGGTTGAACCCATGGTCTAACACACGCTTTGCAAGTGGTCTACCCCTGAGCTGCACCCTGGCCCCATTTTTTACTTTTTATTTTGAGACAAGGTCTCGCTAAGTTGCACTGGCTTCTTCTGGCCTTGACCTTGCGATCCTCCTGCCTCAGTCTCCTGCGTTGCTGGGATTACAGCCATGCACCAGCACACCTAGCTGTTTATTTTTTTCATGCCACCTGCCACTGCACTTTAGGTCACATTTGAGCTCCATGGAGCATGTGTGTCCTAGGGTGGCGCCTTGTCACAGGCTGAGGACCTGCAGGTTCCCCGCGTTCCCCTTTGACATTGGTTATTTCAAGAGACAGGGAGATGGCTGCTTTTTTTTTGGGGTGGGTACTGGGCATTGAGCCCAGGGCTTCACGCCTGCATGCTTTGCAAGTGCTGGACCACTGAGCTGCTCCCCAGCCCATTTTTTGACTTTTTGAGACAGGGTCTTGCTAAGTTACGCAGACTGCCTCTGGTCTTGAACTCTCGATCCTCCTGCTTCCGCCTCCCGAGCCGCTGGGATTACAGGCGTGCACCATTGCCCCTGGCTGGAGATGGCTGCTTTACTGCACGGAAGGGGGTCAGGTAACAGCGCTTCCTCTTCTTGACCTTCTGGTCTGGAAAGCTGTTTGTCTGGACTTCAGCGGGGAGTCGGGGAGACGGTGCTTCTCCCTCCCTTTTGAAATCCCTCCAGTCTGGGTGCTCGCTCCCCAGGCTCTGGGCCTCACAAAGGACGCCGGACCCAGAGCCCAGGGAGAGGGTGTGTTGTTTCCACCCCCAGAGCTGCCTGGCAGCTTTCCAGGGTTGCTGTCTCCTATCTTCCAGCATCACCGTCTTCCAGCAACCCATTCCCTAGTCCTCCTCCCTTTCCTTTTTTTTTTTTTTTTTTTTCCCAGTACTGAGAGGCTGAACCCATGGCTTCACGTGTGCTGTCCAGCCCTCTCCCACTGAGCTGCACCCTCAGGCCTTTCTTATATTTTATGTTGAGACAGGGTCTCGCTAGGTTGAGC